>JAITYZ010003105.1:0-11850 GCA_027744595.1 Paronellides praefectus | reverse complement strand
AAATGAGAATACTGATAAAAACGAGGTTACGCAGTCCATTAATTGGCATGCACAACTTAACTGAGATGAAAAAAATAATGTTAGCCAGCTATATATAAATTAGAGAGGATCAAATAAAATCCAAGGCTATTCAATGTGTAAAAAAGATTGATAAGGAATTATTCATACCACCTAAGTCACCGTGAATATATGTGTTTGTGTAGATATGTGTATGTGACAAATCGATAACTGATTTTAATTACTTTTGTCACAAGTCATAATCTATGATCTGTTGCGGTACTAACAAGAGCAATCATCATTCGTAAGTTCAGGTTATTATGCAAGTCGTTTGCAGTGGAGGGATTGCAAAGTCGTTAATGCACGTTTTCAAGCACGTTCATATCACTTTACACTTTAAGTTGTTTGTTAATGATGATGGAATAAAAAATTGTACTGTTTCAGTTCAATTAGTGGTCGATTTCATTGTATTTAATAGTCAAGAGTAGAGAGAAGGTGGTCATTTGTCCTAATTAAATAATAATTGGTAGTACAGATTTTATACAAATCGTAAATACGTCTACTTCTGAAATGTGCACAAGTATTTCCTTTATTTTTGCAATCAGAGGACTAAAAAATGTCAATTTGAAATTTTTGAAAAGGATATCCGGTAGGGTAATTACTTTTGTTTGTGTCAATTAAACCCATCATGATCTGTCTAGTCTGAGCTTTGAACCTACTTGCTATGGTCTGTAGTCTGTAGTGTAAACTCCACTGTAGCGTTTTCAGACGTCATCATTACAAACAAGTTTACTTGATTTTCATTCGTACTTGGACACTTTTATTCAACTTTGTTTGTCAAGAGGATACGTAGTTTATCATTTAGCCAAACAGGAAAATGTTTTTAATTAGCTCAAAAGTCAGATGGTCAAAAAATCAAGGTTACTTCCCCCTGAACTAAGCTGATTGTTTTGGTAAAGTCAAGTGAAGGACAATTTATTTTTATTATTTACCTGATCTGGATTATTGGATGTAGCAATATCACCCTGGAACAATGAAACCTTATAATTCACATGAATGTACTTGACCTGTTAATATATCGATCGTGAATCATGAAACGGAATGCAACGAAAACACATTAAAATCCAGTCCAGTCTATATAAAGCCTTTTTAATTATGCATCTACAAATTTTTATGCTAATATTAACAAAAGGAAATTTCATTAGCGGCACAAGTAGAAAATGAATATCATCGTAATGTAAACGGCAGAAAATCATGTAAAAAGTCCAGTCCAGCGTGGGCGACTTCATTATTAACCACCAACAATAATACATTTATCAATTTTACGCAACAAAACAGTAGACCATGAGCAGGAGCAGGATAAGGTTATATATTCTGTCGAAAAAAGTGAAATTTGGAGTAGGGATACAATTTGGATTAAGAGTTTGTGAGTTGAAAAAACAAAAGCATCTTACAAGGAAATCAGATAACAATGTAGCACATTAAATGGCAACTGCTATAGACAAAAAAATCCAACTTGTGTGAACCAAGCCACTCTACACTACCTGTATTACGTAGATATTTCGAGAAAGGATGTCCATGTTTCCGTTCTCGATTACAGCCGATATATTGAATGATATTTTTTAAGCTGCATTACCAAGCCACTCTACACTACCTGTATTATTAAGTCTGCCTATGAACTATACTCATACATATAAATATACACGCACATGACATCATTTGTTTATGTAGGAAATTTTTTACATGACTCCTTTATCATCGCATTGATCTTTTTCTTTCTAGCTCAATAATAATTGAGTACTACTTCTTTTGTCACATATCCGAACTCACACATGAAGCCAGCATGGCAAACTTTATATACTTACATGTAACAACCAACAAGCATGAATATTTCAGCTTACGTTACCTTGTCCCCTGGCGTCAGAAGGTCAGCCACAGAAAAAAAAATTCAATGGTAGCCCAAAAATAATTGCTAGTGCAAATAAATTGATCTGTCTACCAAGCTGTATGTGATGATGATGATATCAATATCAATGTCAACCCTTGTCTGCGTCATGATTGCCTGCCTGCCTTACAACAATAACGTTCAAAGCAAATAAACACAAAAAATGGCAGAAAAACGCATTTAGTCCATTCACAGAGCAACAGTGTTGGAGTAGAAATTTACTCCGGCTTATTATTATATTTTTTTCTCTCTCGTCAGTTTCCTTTAGTCAGTGGAACTACCAGCATACATACATTACTAAACTATTACTACTACTACCCCACCGTTGCATTTAGTTGCACACAACACACCCTGTCGCTTTATTTTGTACTTGAAATATTACATACAAATTGTTTAATAGCAACTTGAGATTATTATTACATTTTGAACAAAAAATACGTTATTGCTACTTTACAGTGTCATATTTACTACCGTGTCATTTACATTCTGATACATGTACGTATATATATACCCTCATAGTATTTTTTCTCTTGTCATTTATCCTGATGCTGATTTTATTGGTATTTAGTGTCATTGAAAAAGGCGTTCCAATTTTATGACAACTTTTTGAATGGAAATTTAACAAGCCGACTTCTCTTACTGAGCTTACAAAAGTCTATTATGTTACTTTATGATTTTAACGTCACCCTCCTTGTTATCGTGTTCATTCATAAATCGTATTCAATCCCCAATATAGTTTAACCTGAGAATGAGAATTCAATCACTTGTCAGTTGAATGGTTCTCTTCAGAGTTTTTCTGGTATGTTGACCAGTTTGTGAGTGTGACGATTTGATAAAAAAAAGTGAAGTGAGTGGTAAAGTGCATGTGTTCTTATAACCTTCTCAATAATTATTGAGTAAAGCTACTTTTATACACACATGATGACACACAGGAAGAACCACGCTCTCTCTCTCTACAAAAAGTTATTTTAATCATCGTCCTACAACATTAAAATCATAAAGTACAAGCAATAATGTAACGTACAACTTGTGATACATATTATGCACATGTAATGTAACCCATCAACAAAAAAAGTCGTTCTCCTCAAAACCAAAATTGTGCTGTCATGTAAAAGTATATGTATGTACATATTAGTATATATATTATGTTTGTGCTCTTGGCTTGATGTCAAGTTATATTCTTTCTTAAATGTGTACACATAGCGGTTTCGTGGTGTGTGATCCTACATAATATTTAGGATACATAATCCAATATCCAACAACAGAATAAAAGTGGAAACCTAACAGAGTGCGAGTGGTTAACTTGTCGTGTACCATTTTAATGTAACATAATAATGATTTTGCTGAAAACCATCTTTTATATAATATCAGCTCCAACAATCCCATCATGTATGTTTACTTGTGCTATAAAGAATACCGTGATTTAGTATTCACGTAATAAGCAGTATGTAAATACACAAGTGCTGTTGTGGTAGTAGTGTTCCTATCATAGTTTAAGTAGCTTAATTGAGACTACTTTACCACATCAACATTCCGTTTTACTTACATGAAGTGTAATGTTCACTCTTATTGAGTTTCTTTATGAATATCATATTATATCTGATAAATCGATGCTACAAAAAAAGTATAGCTATATATTATATAAATGGGAAGTGCCCATATACTACCACCAATGTGCTTTTGGATGTAACATTACTACACATAAAGCAAAATGTTGATGATATTGGATTCGGATATGCAAGGTAGAATGTTGTGTGCTATCTGTAACGTGCACTCATGCCATGACCGCTTATTGCGCTTCTATGGTTGTAGGTAGGTAGGCCAAGTTCATGCTGAATAAAAGAAGAAAAAGAGCTCAATGAAAAATCTAAGGCAATCTGTCTGTGCATGTGGTGTGGTGTATATGTGTGTTTTAAATGATGTTTTATTAGATTTTACTATTTAACCTTTGAATTTATACTTACGTTACGTTATAGTGGCAGCTGCTTCTGTGCTGTATAAAGTATCTCAATCAACATAATAGAATAGGAAATGTGCGTGGGAAGCGATCTAGAAATTAATGAAGTAGTAGACCATGCGAGATTACTGCTCAAAGCTATTATTTATTTGTTCAGAGATCATTTTACTAAATGGGAAAGAAAAGGGATGATGGATTGGAAGGAAATGAAAATTGTGATTGGAGGGCTACAGTACAATGTGGAGTATTGTTCTGTTTATGACTGTCAAAAAAAATTATCCAAACCATTAGCATCAAAAATTAAGCTTCATGCTTTTGTGTTCATGTGCTTCTTTCTACTCATTTTATATTCTCCTTTTTGATAAAATTCAATTTAAACTATAATTCATGCCAGTCATGTATTCCATTTCGAATGTCATATTATGTGGCTCCATGTTTTTTGTCCTTTTTTGGTAAAATTAAACCTCTCTGACAAAATGTCACTTTGTACAAGAGCGTTGCATAAAATTTCCCACCTAAATTTTAGTGCAGTATAGTCAAAAACGCTTGAAGAGGCAAGGTTTTGAAAATGCATTATATATTATGCTATAAACATTTAACCTTGTGCATTATAAAATGAGAAGCTAACTGAAAGTAGCAGTTGTCAAATTCATTTAAAATTCAATAACCAACAAACTGCTTTCTATGCAGCTCAGCCGGGTAGCGGTTAGGTAATATATTATTATTTAACTCTACATCTTCCTTTCCCTATTTTATTCAGATTTAACTGCATAAAGAGAGTTTCTCGACGGAGCGGAAAAATGTGAGCAATCTAAATTATTCAGAATTGGACTAGGATTTATGGAGACAGAGTAAAGCAAAAAATTGTCATTTGTAAATGCAGCAGTAGTATCGTATCGTAATCGTAACTCGTATCGTGTCACATACACAACGCCCATATCTCTCTCTCTGATCTCTGCAGTCGTTTTTTGTTGTTGTAACGATGGCGAAAAGAGAAAATAACTGGAAGTGGCAGAAACAGACAAGCATCCCATACCTACATACATCCCATTACTCATGGAATAAATGTACTGGAACCGGAAAACCTTTGCCATTTCGCTGTATGTATGTTGTGTTTTCTTTTGCATGGATGATGATCATGTGGGACTTTTTTGCATCAAATGGAAAATAAGGCCATATGGTGCTTTTTACAATTTATATCCGCGATGATGTTGAAAGTTATCTCCAGTTTCGTTCTGCTGGCCTGAATCCCTCTACATAAGTTCTTATTCATGTTCACTCAGTGTACTTTTACCTTACAAATGTACCTGTGTAATGTTGTTTTTCCTTCGATCGATTTTTTTTTCATTTGTGCACTTTATGATAAAAGGAAGATAATGCAAAGAATGTGAATTATATTTTCCGACAGAATGTTTTTGTCTTAGCAAAAGACTGAAGGTTTCATATCAGAAACCTTGTAACTTATTGATTATCGTAGAAGTGCCGACAACAGAGGTGTTGTAAAAACTTTCTTCTTCAATTACTTTGAAACATCATGGGAAATTAACTACACGAAGAGAAAATTAAATTTGTTTTTTTTGCTGAGAGAAACATTTCCGCTTTAATTATTTTCCAGTGAAACTGCATGTTTTTAAGAAGCTTTAATCCTTATTTCGAGTAAAAATGGCTTGTCATATTCGGAAAATTACTGTTAAAAAACATGGGCAGATACTATTTAGGACATGTTTCCAGTATTATTATTATTATTATTTCGATACTGCGTCATACAATATGTAATCGATGAAAACAATAACAACGTGGAAAGTTTCCTGTAAACAACAGAACCAAAAAAATAGCAAAGACTTGCGAAATTGAAGAGAAAACGTGAGTGGTGTAGTACACATAATATATCACATGTATGAAAACATGTTTTTGTACAAACTCGTTCACGAGAAATCAGCAAAATCATCGTTTTTTCCCATTCACCTTCGAACATTTGTTTGACTTTCTTTTTGTGTCTTGTATTCATAAAAGCCCTTATCTGCTTTTTTCTCATCTGTAGTATTTTTCTCTTCTTTTGTGACTTGCAGTTTATTATGATGAGAACGGCATCATTACTCTTTGGTTTTTTGAAGAACGTAAGCTTTTTGAAGAACATAAGCTTTCTTTGTTGCTCGTAAAGTGTGTCATTATGAAATCTTTTGAGAGATATATAAAAAGTACCTGTTTCCAACTGCAAACTTTTTTTTATGTCTCAAGGACCTTTTCCATTCAGCGACGTCAGCTCTCTCTCTCTCTCTGTACCACTTCTTTTCAATCCAAAAAATTGGATTGCTCATATATATCCTACATCCCCTTCAATAATTCTTTCGGTACAATGGAAAAAAATGGATTGAATTCCCTTCGACACAAAAGACGCAACTTTTTTTCTATTAACGAACAGACTTGGAATTCATACGGCAGAAAAAAAATATGAGCCGAGATTAAATTTAATCATGTTTATTGATGTTTTGTGAAAGAGAAGCGAAAAAAATCGAGTTCATGAGAGTCGTCCCAACTCTGTAAAAACAACTTAAAAAGAAAAATCTATAGTACGTTTTTTGTACGCCTGAAAAAATTAAACTAGACAAGGTACATAAAAGGGATGACATACTTATTGTAGTGTGTAAAAGCGTCTCCATGCTCTAAATTTTGAACTCGCTTATTTTTTCTAGTATTCTCTCCTCTTTCGCTCCAGATGCCTATATACATGTTATATAAGTATGCCTATTATAGTGTGTATAGAGTACCTACTTATATCTGTACTCGCCAAAACACACTACACTTCATCTAACTCATATAACTACGAGCATAAGAGTGTACATTTTTATAGCTTGTCTGTGTCAAGGTCTGCCTGTCTGGAAACTAGAGATATAGGCTTTTTCCAGACAAGCGCTTCCATGAATAGATAGCTATGCCGTGAAAGAGAGAGAGAGAGAGAGAGTGGGGGAGAGAGTTTAGGGAGACAGACGCAGAGATAGATCTGCTGATATATAGGTGTATAAGCAACAAGCTCATGAGAGACTTAACTCCAACTCTCAGATTTTGAATCTGTTATAGTTGTGTATATAATATGTGGTTTATATCATGTGAACATTTGCTCAAATCCTTTGACTTCCATAGACCACCTACATAAAAAATATATAATACATGTCGCTGTGTATGCCTGTAAGTTGCAAATTGCAATGTGTTTTGTAAAAGAAATTCGCATAGTTTTTTTTGCAACATAATATGTATACCTATATATATAATAAACTGTTGGACCTACACCAAATTTATAGCTTATTTACTAGACAAAAAAGATGGTCCCTTTTTCCCCTACACCCCAATTTCTGAGAAAGAAAAAAATTGAATGCTTACATGTTCATCAGTTTATTACAATTTGCCTCTTTTTCCTCATAATATGGATGTAGGCTGGGTTCGAGAGAGTAGATCTATATATGTGACCTTGAGTTGGCTGGTTTTCTTTGCAGAATCCAGTAGGCAGAATAAAATGGAGAGACACTTTTCTCTGAAGTATCGTTCCATACTTTTGCAATTATAAAACTCTTAGTGCTGTTGGCCTTTTACGTCGAGTCATTTTTTCTCTCTCTTTAGCCGGTAATAGATCTCAATAGATATTTGTCGTTGCAATTTTATACATTGGTTTTGGTATCTGATTTTGGTGACTTTTCACATTGGCAAAAATGGTTTTAGTTATTTATCTCGAAGGGATATAAAGTCTTTTTCGCAACCAATCAACCAACTGCCTGATTTGAAAAGGTAAATACAATGAGCACAAGAGGGAGAGAGAAGGGGAGCTGGAGAGGATGTTATGATGACGGCAATGGGAAAAAGGAAATGATGATATTATTATTTCTTACTTTTATGAAGGCTTAACCAACCCAGCCAGTAGTATATCTCCTTGAAGGTCTTTTGTGTTTTACCAATATCATACTACTATATACGAATATTACCTGCTTTTATTCATCTATTTTTACAACCTGGAATGCGCAGATCCATTTTCTAACAGGTCTCTGGGGTATGTTGAGCAGAGAAAGAAAATAATATAGAAATACTCATATACCTATCTCTAGGAACATTTAGAACGTAGCCTTCAGCTTTCAAAAACACTGACTCGATGTTGAATAGCGAATTGTTGTTGTGTGAAGTACACTACATAACACACTCATCTTGTTGTCCTATCTCTGTTTCCCAAATTTTTCCATCATCGTCGTATTATTTTTTAGCACTAAAGTGGAATGATGCCACCATCATCATCGTCGTCGTCGTCCTCATATTCATATATTTTTATCTTCTATCAAGTCTCTCTTCACTGCCAAGTTATAATCGTAAAATACGTGAGACCTGGCGTATTATTATTATGGAGGAAAGCCGAGCAGAAGGATTAGTTTGATTGGGTGTATAATAAAAAAGGCCATTTTTATAGGAGACATATAGTCTGTAGTAATATGAAAAATTCTGTTAGTGGAAGGTTGCTAAAATTGGGAACTATATTATATTGATGGAGTCATTTTTTATTTACTGGATGACCTTGTTGTGTGCCGTTTTAGCGTGTGACTTGGCGCTAAAATTTATTAATACGTGTGTAGTATATTCATTCTATTTTATGTAAGTACCCGTGTCATTTAAACGCGGAGGAGGACAAGGACAAATTTTTTTTCAGCCTTATGGAAAAATATGGTGGAATGATAATTGTTTTATATTATCCCAACTGACATCCATAATCCTGCTGCTGAGTGACAAATGGACAGACAAAAAGCTTATTGTGGGTAGAGTAACATGTATATTTGAGGAAAGGGGTCAAAATTTTGAGCTAAAATCAACATTGGTGTGTCTCAAGTGGAAGCTCTTTTTACCTTCTTTTTGGAGAAAATGGCACACAAAGTCATTTGAATAAATAGAATGGGATTGTTGCAAAAAGTTGCAAACAAGTTGGCTGCTTGAGACTTTGAAAGTATACAAGTTGCTCTTATTATTCTCTCTCCTCTCCATCAACATTATTTCAACTGTCATACCATCAAACAAACTTGGTTATGTTATGATTATCATCACCTTTCAAGTATTTTTTTTGGACAAACTTGGCTATTTCATTACTTCTTGTTTGACGCTTTTTGGAGGAAGCATTATTTTTGCAGTGTGAAAAGTTTGCTTGTTTAATCCCAGAAGAAATATATGCAATTATTATTATTTTGATGGGGATGGGACGAGTAAAAGCTGTGTGAGCTACTTATTTAAATGAAGTAGTGGTCGTGGCAGAGAGGTAGTATATTAAAGACGAGTGGGTGGGTGGTACACAATAGTTTAGCAAAATTTGAAAACAAGATGGGAGTAGAAAGCTTATATAATGAATAATAATGATGTTCACGGTTCAATTCCTAGATATTCAGAATTTATTTGGACAAATACACAAATATTTTAGTAAGTTTTACGTTTTGTTATTAAACAGCAAAAAATATGTCCTCATAGTGGAAGAAGTGGGGTTTATTTTTGGTAGGAATAATTTGCATTTTAGCAATATTTATCATTATTTTCAAACTAAAAGTTACTTTATTGTATTAACGTTATACATGTTATTTTACACACGCAGTAATATATTTGATGTGGTTATTGTTTTACATATTAGGTATACTATATTTGTATGAAAAGCGGTACATGAATTTGCCCTTGGAACTTTTCTAATAACAACTTTGTACATTTGATAAAGTAAAATCTCTGTATCCGTGTGTATTATTATTAGATCCCCCCTTCATATATCCGTATATCTTGATGATAAAAAGTTTTGGAAGTATATTAATAATAATCATATAGGTATCACATGACATGCGCTGTCTTCTCGTAATAGTCGTATATATTCATTTTAATATCAATATCCAAAATATCATATTTGGAGAAAACGGATAATATGAAAGTACATCGGGGGTAGAACCATTTGAATATAGGTAATATTTTTCTGCTTATTGAACAATGTTAGTGGAGAAGTCAGAGAGAAAAACCCTCACACCGCACAAATCCTACCCATTATTAGAGAGCATAAACGCTAACAAGCCTACTTATTTTCATCTCTTGTGCCACCACCACCGCACATGCACGAAGAGCACAAACAGCTACTACATTTCCACTTGATGCAAAAAAAAAGTCGAAAAGTAGATTTCCCGGGAATTGTGCTTTGAGTTTTACTAACTCTTCGTTAGTTTTCTCGCTCGCAGAGTTGCAACTCTCGAGAAGGTTTCTCAAGGGAATTTTATGTAATTGGGTTATTTTATGTAATATAATATATATGCGATATATATGTAGGTATATGGCTACCTATTTTTGTATAGGGAAAAAAGTTTAAGTATTTATGGGTTATTATGTTTTCATGAACACAATCATAAAATCTACCTATTTTTGTATAGGGAAAAAAGTTTAAGTATTTTATGGGTTATTATGTTTTCATGAACACATTCATAAAATAAATAGGAATTAGCCCTGAACTATGACTGGGCAAGCTATTCGATACATGTGTATATTATTCCAGAAAACTGCACACATTTTTGAACTTGTAATTTGCTGTCGAAAACGGCCGACATACCTATTTATACAATATGTTTATGTAGGCTTTGTGTAATTTTTCTTGACCTCTGGATCTGAGCTGAGAGAAAATTTGTATTTGTATACAGGTATATCCCATTTACTTATTACAATTACTGCTGGAGACTAGATATGTATGTGCCTGTTTTTATGAGTCAATAGTTTTTACTGGAATAATTGCAATTAATGAGATTTCTAGAAAGACGCGTTTTTGGTTCAATTAATTTTAACCACATGATTTACTCTTTAATCCTCAGTGATTAGTAAATACGCACAATGGCTTTTTTATCATTGCCATCATGCCTGGAAAAGTGTAACCTTTTTATTCTTTGTGTGAGAGAAAATGTTTGAGTGTGCGACATAATAAAAAGCAGTTTTGTATAACCCTGATAGTTATTTAAGTGGCTTATCTATATTTGTGGTGGTACTATTTATCTGTCTAGAAAAGTAGGTAAAGTACTCATCATAGACGATAACATGTATGTATTTACTGTAAACATTTTTGTTACATGTAAGTATATATAAGAGTAATCATGACACATTGTGTAATGCATGGGAAGAGGATATATATAGTCAATATAGTATATTGTACCATTTTATAGTCCATTTCACCTTTACCCAAAAAGTAAAGTAAGTCAAGCTCACTCACGCTCTTGCTCTTGCTAAAAAGGGGGTTTTTCACTTTACACGCTTTCCTTTTACTTCCATGATCGCTCTTGCGCATTCTCCTTGTTTTTTCCATAAGTTTTGCTCGCTGCTGCCAGCTTTGACCATGAAACTTTTTTTGGGCAATGTAGAGTAGAGCGCGATGCATGGTGAAAATACAAAATGGAAGCGTGGAAAATGTATTGGGAATAATAATAATAAGCAGTAAAGGCAATGATAAAAAAGAGCCCAAGAGCCAACTGTAAGAGTCCAAAAGAAAATACTTATTATTGTTTGTGGTTAATATGAGTATTATTGCTTTTCTTGTAAATTTACAAGAACCAATTGAAAATTGTGTTTGTTGGTCTGTGTTTGTGTGTTTATGTGCGTGTGTGTGTGGGGAAGACACAGAGAAATTTTCATATGGACTGAAATGGGTTCAGGGCAGGATACACATACATTCCATAATAGGCAGGTTTGCATTACTTATCTACAATATAATTTTCCTACTTTTTATGTAATGGACGATGCAACACTTAAAAAATAGGCGATGACTAGAGGACAAGGATGCGTTATACCTACACAATTTACAAAACACGAGAGAGTTGAAATAATCGTAACCATTAAAATAAATGTTGAGCAGTTTCACTAAAAACTTAACTACAAGTAAAACAATGTGCAACATTGAATATGAGCGTCTTGTGTAAATTTAAGT
>JAITYZ010003104.1:0-10763 GCA_027744595.1 Paronellides praefectus | reverse complement strand
GCCCTTTTAAGGGCCACCAAAATTTACAAAGAGCAAATTCGACACAGAAATTCCATTATGTTATGAAATACTTAATTATTACCGCATCTCTTTACATGAAATTATTAAATTCTCATAGTTGTTATAGTTGATTTAGTTGAGCCTATATAAGTGACTTTAGTTTGCTTGTATGGCAATGTTCTTGAAGAAATAATTATACTAGAATTATCAAGCAAGTCAAGTACTTTGCATTGTTTGCGTTCAACGTTTATGGTAAAACAAAACGTTAATGAATGTAAAGTAAAAATGAAAAATGTTTTTAAATGTTTAATTAACAAACTTGGAAATTTTATTTTTTTATTTTGACCAAGTTTTGGGAATATTTTCGTCAAAACACAATTATTATAAATATACGCAACTATGATTATAACGCGTGTTCTTTTATTTTTCATAAATTATGAATCATAATAAATCACAAAATTGTTCAAAAAAATTATATTTAAGCTCTGCCTGCTAAAATGCTATTTAGTGAATTTTCCACAATCGAATACAAATACTCATTTCTGGTTTCCCTTTTCAAAACTCCTAATGACCCATACGACAGCGATATAGGTCTCAGTGAACGCATTTTCCTCCTTAATAATTTGCTCTGGATAGAGGAACAGCCACCATTCATTCCGATTCCTAAACCAGCGCACCACTTCCATTCCCGAATGAGCTCCATGCTACTTGACCTTAGACTAATTGCTATTTTAAACATGGTTGCCACAAAAACTGTATTACAAGAAACTTTGAAGATAAGACCAACTTTTAAGCCCTTATCTAGCTGACCAGTGGCCTCGAATATCATGGCTATGAATAGAATTTGTGAGCAGTAGGCTGCGCTCAAAGTGATGACTAATAAATTTGAGAAAAACTTTGTAACCGGACTTATTAGCATCCAAAATTGTTTGTACCTTTTTACCAGCTTATCATTAAAATCCTTTGTTTGTCTTACAAAGGATTGGATTGTCAAGAGCACCCCGACCGTAAAAACTGTGAAATTAATTAAAACGTGACGAATTGTAGAGGTCCCATCAATGTTGAGAAGGAAGGCGCACAAAAGCCGAATAATGAAAGTCACTGATCCGTCCAAACGAAACGCATCCCGAAAGAAAAAGTAGCCTGAATCAAACTTCAAAGCCACCATGAACCACGGGATTGTTAATGAGAACAATGTGGATATGGTAATAAATATGATCAATGACAGTCCCATAGCATCAATTTTGCTAATTGGTAACAATGCAGTTTTACCAACCCCGCTGCTCCTTTCCNCTGAATCCTAACTCGGCTTTGGCGCTGGTACTCGACAAGTACCAGTTCGTTTATTAACTTCATGTTATTCTCAAGGTGGTTACTGTCAAGCCAAAACAATAGGGGATAAATCACCGAAAAACAGAGCATCTGTGTGACGCTAACTAGTTCCAGTGTCGTGTATTTTTTGGGGTGGTGCAAGGCATTGAGTAAAGTGTAGAGAGACGTTCCACCCCAGAAAAAAGCGATGACAATCAAGTTGACAAATTTCCGCATACCTTCCACATGTCGCAAGGATTTGTCAACGTGAAATTGTTTTGCTTTGGCGTCCCAGTAAATTGGGGGACCGTAATGGTGGAATAGTGAATGTACAATTTGATGATTCACGCGAATGGACATTAAAATTAAGCTCTTGTACATGTTTGCCAAGGGATTGTGGCTTAACTGATATTGAAAATATGGGTTTAGTAAAAAATACAATAAGAAACGGCTTGCTTTTAGACGTTTGGAAATCGTCAAAAATCTTTTCCTTAACGTCTTTATACTATTTATTGCTCAGAACTGTAAATTAAAATTTACCTTTTTGCTGAATTCATCCACAACACAACATTTTGCTTGCAACAAAAAGTCTACAAAACTTAAATTGATGATGGACCCTTTTCGTTGGAAAAGGAAGTTTTATACACACAATCTTATTTGTAAAAAACAAATATATTGTTGACTTGTCCGGTATAATGTTTTTGATTTTTTTTATTTCAAAGTGGTTGCGTCTACAACAGTTTCAATTTAATTAGCTACTATCAGGGTAATGCATCAAAACATTTTAGAGATGGGTCAATTGTTGGGAAAGTTTACAAACAAACCATTTATTTAAAACATTTGATAAAAAACCCAATTACTTTAATTTGTGTTCAGCAGCGGCTACAACGTTTAAACAACAGCCAAGATTAGAAATACTTTATCTGCTTATAAGTTTAAAAGCATAAACAACGCAACCTCTAATTATTTTTTATTTGTTTTGTCCAGACTTGCGCTTGGAAATAGATTTGTAGTATTAATTTTTAATGGCTGAAAAGTAGTTTCAAATTTATTTACGAGTGTCCCATGTTTGTTATAAGATCAAAGTCACAGGTATAGTATTTTCAGAAATACTATTTCTTGTCATAATTTGTTGGGAAATGCATGTTTAAACCAATAATTTACTTTGGTAGCCGATTTATTGTTGTGGGGAATACATTCGAAAACATTTTAATAATTGTCAAGTGATTCAGCCTCGTGCTGTGCAATTTAAATTACGATGTATTGCCTCTCAGCTATAATCAATTTAATTTCAAATGCATAATATTTGGAAAGACCGTGTGTTTTTCTAACCATTTATAATAAATAATTTATGTATATGATTATGGTTAGCAGGGATTTTTTGCTGGTATTTCAATGAATCTCTATCTAAATGTAAAGCAACAAAACGATGAATTTGCTCTTTTCAATTAAAGTTTATATTTCCTCCCTCACAGTTCCTGTTCCCGTTCCTAAAATCCTGTTGACAGGATGTGGACATGAGCATTCCCTATTTAACATTCTGAAAAAATATACAATTGGAATATTTTCTTCTCATATTGTTGGCCAAGAAACGCAGTGACGTATTTGACTAGCAACCTTGATTATATATGATTATGATGTTAATAATAATCCAATCGGTTAAATACTTTGATGAATAATGAATTATTTCTGGGTCTTTTCAATTCGTTGCATTTGCATATTGCATAGCCTTGAGTTATACAAAAAAGCATGAATTCCGAGTCGGAATTTCCGACAAAGAAAAAATATGATTCTCAGCTGTTGCATGTTTTATAGCTGCTCGTGTGATAATAAGATTGCCCAAATATTACCAGATACATGCAGTCAGCTGTTCTGCTGTTTGTTGTGAAATGAAATTGTGTATGTTGTATGTAGGTTGGTTTGCTTTGAAAGCTCTGCTCTCATGATCAAAATAGTTTTAAAAATGTCTAAAGTTTTCTACGGTCACGTAAATAATTTTTATGGTTTAACGTTGTAATAATTGTAAACGATTATATTACACAATGTCAAGGGAAATGGGAATAGGGGATATTCCTGTTGCAATGGAAATGGAAACTGGTGATGATGATGGTAATGTCAGTAATGTGGTAGTTAAACTTGAAGTTTTACAATCACAAGGCCATCACCAGGACAACGGTTTAAATTTTTCAGATAGTTCGATTACCCATAATAAAGTGCCATCTTCTCCAACCGTTGAAGTTAAAGGTTTCGATGGAATTGGAGGGGAAATCTTGGCTTGTGATAATAATCATTGTGCGACCCTTGAGGATCCTTTATGTGGTTAGTAAAATATTCTCCTGAAGGATATTGTAGTATTTTTAGCGACAAAAATTTGCTTAACAATGTTATATTGTCAATATATTTAAATTACTGTAATTTTACATTTTGCTGTTCATTGTTTTATTTATTAAGACCCAGTTTCCTCCAGCATTGCATTCCCAACTGTTTCTGTGTCGTCTTTGGACACGGACAGCTTTTTTGATGAAAGTGAATGCCAGAAAGAGATGGAAGAAATTGAAGCCATTGTAAATGAATCGAAACCGGAAGTGGAGACCATTATTACTGTCAACAACAAGAGAAAACAAAATATGACCCAAGGACCAAGCCTGCCTGCCAAGAGGGTTATGAAGACTGGCACGAAACCAAAGTTGAAGACAATCAAAACCGCCATCTGCAGTATATGTAACACCGGTTTTCCTAGCCCTGACCTTTATGAATATCACATGATGCAAGTTCACAAGGATGATCGTCCGTATCCCTGCAAACATTGTGGAAAGCCTTTTGCACGACCAGGAGAACTAAGGAAGCACGAGACAATTCACGATCCCCACAGATTTCAAGGGGAACCAAAATTTGCTTGCGAAATTTGTGGAAAGCGGTACCACATCAAAGGGAGTTTGTTTATACACAGGAAAATAATTCATTTTGGATACAAAGCTCCTCAATCTTCTTATACGGGGCCGGTGAGGGAACACCATTCTACTTCCGGGGTCAAAAATCCGAATCCATACAGGAAACCAAAAGAAATTTTACCTTGTCCACAATGTGACCGAACGTTTAAAATGAGATGTGAACTTCAGAAGCATATGCAATGTCACACAAGTAAAAAAATAAATTACTTAAATAATATTAATACAATCTGCTTAATGTACTACTTTTTTGTAAAATGTCTTGACTCTTGACTCTTAGAAGAACGTCCATATTCCTGTCACATTTGTCAGCAGCCATTCCCTCGAGAAACAGATGTGAAACAACATATAAGAAATGTGCATGAACAAGACACACCCTCTGGAATGAGCCACCCCCGTCCTAAATGGCAAGCGAAGCAACCTTGTCCCTGTCAGGTTTGTGGAAAAGTATTTTCTGTCCCCAGTCAACTCACGAGACACATGAGACTTCATACTGGAGAAACTCCACATGAATGTCCCACTTGCGGGGAGCGATTTCGAATTACACAAAATCTGAAGCACCACGTGAGGCGTCATCACGCTCCTGAACTTCATACAAATCCACTTAAGCATTTTAAGTGTTTGGTTTGCGGGAAGGATGACATGCTTCACTTTGGAAGCCTCCGTCAGCACCGACAAAGATATCACAGACACATTCCATATGAAAGCGAAAAGGAGAAGCCATTTGGATGCGGCATTTGCGGGAAACCTCATTTTCTCAGGGAGGACGCCATTATTTGTGCTTTATTAGGCCATGATCCTACCAATTTAAGGAAAAAAATGTTCAAGTTCAAGTGCTCTGCATGCCCGGAAGACACATTTGGTTATCACAATCTCTCAGTTTTGAGAAGGCATTGGGGGGAGGAGCATACAGACATGCCGCTTCCAATGGAATTTCGAATTGGCATGTATTCAGACAAGCTGCAGGACCTTTTGCCTTCTTGTGGAATGGACAAAAAGAAAATGGAAAACATTAAATTGAATGGTCCTCCTCCAGAACTTTTAAAAAGTGAAGAACCGTTATACAAGGAATTTGACTTGTTACCCATTCCAGAGGAAGAACGCTTTTTTAAGAGAAAACCAAAAATAAAACGTATATCCCGGGCCAAAACAACAGGAAAAGAAGTTCATGTATGTCCGATTTGCAATCTAAGGTTATCCAGGAGTTCAAATTTGGTGCGGCATATGCAGGTGGTTCATGATCCTTCGAGAGGAAATCGGACTTCCGGGAAGTGCTATCAGTGTGATATTTGTAATCAAAGATTCAAGAAAATTGTAAACCTGCGCAAACATGAGAAATCGCACTTGAAGAGTGGAATACAAAGAAGGAGGGCAGGTCGGCCGAGAAAAGTGGCAGACGAACAATGCGTAATGAAGAATGCGGATACTGCTATGATTGTGAAACAAGAACCTATGGATCAGTTGGTGGGTGGGAATGGGGATGATTTTGAGGAGGCTGTTGCTAAAAAGTTTTCACATAGTTCCATGTTCAAATGTAGATTTTGTCAACGAGCATTTCAAAAGATACAACCACTGCGCGTACATGAGCTAAGGGCGCATATCAAAACATGGACTACCTCCTCAAAGTACAAAAACAGTGTTGACACAGTGGCTGGGGATTCCACACTTAATCACACGCCCCAGATAACGATCAGTAGCAACAGAAAACATTCTGTAAAAGTTAGTGACACAGCTGCAATCCAAGTCATACTCAACTATCAGACTGTGCAAGTCAAATTAGCACGTTTACCTGTGGATGTGAACAATAAACATAGCAGTAAACTTGAAGAAAGTACGGAAAATAAGTCCTCATCGAGCTCTGGAGCTATTGGGGTCCTTCATATTGATGCAAGGAAAACAGACACGAGTGAAAATGGGAGGGAGGAAATGAAATCGTTGGAATCCGTTATGGGGGACAGAGTAGTCAAAATCGTCCTTTGCCGAATCGATCAACACAGTTTACCTATATTGTGAACAATTAATTTCCAATTTCAAATTAATTTTATTTATCAAGTATTGAAATATATAGGTAATTGTATTAAAATAGTATTATTGCCATTTGACTTGCAATAATGATGCATATTTTTAATTAATTAAACATCCAACCTTTTTTTTAAATTCTAATCATAAGATCATCCAAGTCATAACGCAGCTACAAAACCATGCGACAAAATGTTACATTTTATCATGTATATTAAAGACCGATAAGTAAGATGGGCCTTTATGTGGTTGCTCTTCAAATCTGTCGTTGGTTCGTTTGATCGCTGCCATTTAACTTTGTTGTTTGAAATGAAAGTGTTCAAACAAAAGTAGCTTGCTACAAAAAAACAGTACAAATAACATAGATGGTTAAATTTGGTTACTGATATTAATATGCAGACTACAACATGCATAAAAGATTAGATGAAGATACACGACATGTTCTACCCATTCTGTTTTATCCAGAAAAGATCAATTTTCATTTAGTTTCATTTGGGCAAACAAAGATCTTAATTCTACTAGCAGATCGTCCAGCGTGCTATTAGCCACCTGCTAACAATTCATCAAAACATAATCATAATAATATACCATATTAAACTGTCAAGAAAATCACTTTTGTGACCATGCTTTTATAAATCACTAATTTCTGAGTTACCTAATCTTTGCTCCCCTTACCCCCCCGAGGGATGACCTGGTTCTGGAACCCGATTGAGCTACTGTAAACAGAATTTTTTTTAAAAACGAAACCGTTCTTTAGTTATCTAATTTTTATGTTCCCTACCCCCTGGGTAGCTACAAAGTTTGAACAACAACCAAGAATAAAATTTTTATTTACTTATTTATAAGTTTTAAAAGCATAAACAGCAAATAACCATTGATAAAATGTTGCAAAATTATTTACGAGTATCCCATTGTCCAACCTTCACTGTCCGATTCTGATTACTATTAAAGGTATCTTGTCATTATCACATCATCACAGGTAAATCTTGTTGCGACATTCATGAATAAAGTAGTAACTTTGTCAGTCCATTTCATTTCAAACTCGTTTAATTATTGTCCAACAATTATACAAAGCTCATCGTGCGGTGAAGTTAAATTTGTATGCATTGCCTCCTAGCTAAAATCATTTTTTTTAAATGCAGAAAAAACAAAAGAAAAATACTGTCGAGAAACACAAGGAATAATAGTAGATATCTTTGACAAAACCAGAAAATGAAAATGGATTCCAGAGAGACCAGCAACTTTTCAGACCAGTTTAATTTTGGCGCATGCGGTTTATTATAGCAAACGTGTTTACGTAAAACGTACATAACTTCATTTAATTTTATTGAAATATCAGATAAAATGTAGTAGAATGGTAGTTCCAACAATAACCATTATAAATAGCTATCGAGAACATTGAATACAAGTGACTATGTACTATGCATGATCTTATGTGTGGAGGTTCATATGATATTATTATAACTATTTAACATCATCATATCATTAAAAACTCTCTCTTGAAAATAAATTCAGTGTCATGAGGATTCCACCAGTAAAAATTATAAAATTAGTTATAGTGTGGCGCAGAGTAGACGATCCATCAATGTAGAATAGGATGGCAAATAAGAGCCGAATTTTAATTGTCAATGGTCCATGCAAATTAAAAATATCTCGATAGAAAAAGTAACCTGATTAAGGTTACCTGAATCCAGCTTCAAGGCTACTACAGACCATGGCATAATTATTGATATCAGTGAACTTATAATCGTAAACATTCCCACTGCATCAACTCAACAACAGTTGTTAAAAATGAGCGTCCGCTCACTAACTCTAACTCTGCTTTGGCGCCGGCATTCCACAACCCCGAGTTCATTACTGAATCATTAATTTATAGTGACCTCAAGGTGGGCGCTATCAAGCCAAAATAGCCAGGGGAAAATAACCGCACAACAAAGTATAGCCGTAAAATATTATTTGCAAATGACTGGAATGAAAACGGAAAAAAGAAAGTTGCGTGATGCGATGAGCGATATTTAATCAAAGGTGTACGTACGATAATGTGACTGCATTCTACTATTTTATATAATATTATGCCATTGGTGGGCGCTATCAAGCCAAAATAGCCAGGGGAAATAACCGCACAACAAAGTATAACCGTAGAATATATTATTTGCAAATGACTGGAATGAAAACGGAAAAAGAAAGTTGCGTGATTTTGCGATAATGCTGAGGATGATGCGATGAGCGATATTTAATCAAAGGTGTACGCACGATAATGTGACTGCATTCTACTATTATATAATATTATGGTATATTTGTAAGCTGAACTTTAAATATAATTTCAGGCGTATTTATCCCCTTCTGTATCAAGCCAACGCATTAGCACTCTTGCCAGAATAACTAGCACAAAAAACAGTCGGAGAAGACCACTGACACCTATCCATTCACAATGCATATCAAAGCAGCAACTGGAAAAAGTACAATTTGGCATGAATATCAAAACTAAAAACGCTATGTGATAGATAATACCTATATCCAAATATATACTCACAAAATTTGCTCATTTTCTTTTAATAATGTTTTTCTGCTGTGCTGTGAAACCGCAGCAAAGAAGAGCAAACTCAACAGTATGTAATCATGTACAAAACCTTGTAATCTGTAACTTGTAAATCAAAAAGTCTCAGATGATAATCAAATACAAATCAACATATAGTGATAATCCAAACCAATTGAATCACATCGTCAACAGGTTGTTGTTTTCTTAAATGTTCCAATTTTAGAAAAAAAATTAAATTTCAAATTTGTAAAGACAAATACAACCAATTTATTAAAACAGGTAGGGTTCTTTAGACAGCTTTGTTTTGTACCAGAGGAGTAGCAGGTCTTTCAGCGCGTGAAAATTTAAGTTAGTTGGAGGAGCATACCTTAGTTTTATAATTTTAAACAAGAAAATTTAAATGCAAATTATTGGGTCGACGTAAAAATGATTCAATTGTTTAAAAGGCTATTCTGCCAATCAGCGGATCGAGAGCAATATGAGCACAATTTATTGTTCTCAATTTTTGACAATTCGGTGAGTACAGCTTAAAACAATTTATATAATTATTTGAGATATTAAAAGTTTGTAGTTATTCTTAATTATTTTCTTATTTGGGAATTGAAAGCTATGTAGTGACCATCTACTTTCGTTTCTTTCTGTTAACGATCTCCTCAGACTCCGGAGGGTATGCAAATCCTCCAAAAATATAGTCGAATACTTTATTCAAACCAAAAAAGTGAAAAGTGATCGAAAATTTGAATTCACGATTTCCGAAGAAGAAAATTTTGCCGAGTATTCTAAAAAATGTCAAAGGGGTTCAAATAGTTTACCTATCCCAACCCATGTGCACTTTGCCAAATTTACTGAAAAGGATGAACATCTTTTCTATGTTGCGCCCGTGCGCAATTTCGTTGTAAACTGTGGAAGTGCCATAAGGCATTTGAGCGTTGGAAAACTGCAGGTTCGAATGTCTTCTCGCAAACCTCTGTTTAAGTTCTTGGAATCCTTTCCAAATGTGACTCACTTAGTCTTGGAGCACATTGGGCCTTATGAAGTGAACAGTGAAGGGTACATCTCGGTTGAAAACGAACCTCAATTCCCAATGATAATGTAATTTTGCCGAGTATTCTAAAAAATGTCAAAGGGGTTCAAATAGTTTACCTATCCCAACCCATGTGCACTTTGCCAAATTTACTGAAAAGGATGAACATCTTTTTTATGTTACGCCCGTGCGCAATTTCATTGTAAACTGTGGAAGTGCCATAACGCATTTGAGCGTTGGAAAACTGCAAGTTCGAATGTCTTCTCGCAAACCTCTGTTTAAGTTCTTGGAATCCTTTCCAAATGTGGCTCACTTAGTCATGGAGCACATTGGGCCTTATGAAGTGAACAGTGAAGGGTACATCTCGGTTGAAAACGAACCTCAATTCCCAATGATAATGACGGTCCCACCTTCCCTCAAAAATCTGAAAACTTTAATAATTCGGGAAAGCTGGAATTCAGAAAATACATTTGCATTCGTCATGAAGCTTGTGGAAGCCTGTTTGCCGAATTTGGAAAGGTTATCACTACCTTTTGAGCAGTTTTTGGAAGGTGAAAGGAAAGAGCATGTTGTAGATTGGGCATGCAACATAATATTGAATGCCCACAATTTTAAGTTAGAAGATGTGGATGGAAAATTTCTTGACAAGCTGTTACAAAGTGACGAAATTCGAACACCGGAAATGGGCTCGTTAAGCAGGATGATTAAAAGTATAAATTCAAAAGTCGTGTCTATAAAAAATCCACAGAGTACATCAAGTCTTGGGATGATTTGTGATTTGGAACAGATTGATTTCCAGTCCTTTTTTGATTCTACAATTACAAATCTCAATGATTTAGAATCAAACTGGCCAGGATTAAACAAGATATCAGTTTGCTTTAGAAGTCGTCACTGGAATCAAGAAGTTTGGGAATTCCTATTT
>JAITYZ010003103.1:0-21511 GCA_027744595.1 Paronellides praefectus | reverse complement strand
CCAATTATGATTTGGTTATTTTCGATAGCTACCATAATGATTATGGAACTGTATTTCGCAATATTTTTCTTCAAGTTAGGGTTTTATAGAGAGGTGGTCCCTTTGTTAACATTCATCGTCGCGATGATTGGTAATCTGTACATTTTGTCTGATGCGGGATCTGCATTTATTATTGACGTGAGACATACCTACATAGATACATATGTTTTAATAATAATAATAATCCTTTCAAAGTTATTTAATAATTTTAATTGTGCATTATCATGTAGGTAAAGTCCAACATTGCCAAGGTTTGCAGAAACGTTATAAAAGTGGCTTATTCTCAAGACACTTGTCCAATTTTCCGTTCCTCAAGCTTGCGCACAGATGTAAAATCTCTAAATAAGTTAAACTTTAGTTTTCATGATAATTATCCATTATTGTTATCTTCATAGTAATAATTTGTATTTCATGTGTGTATTTCTGTAGGTCATGATGCTATATGACAGAATTCATGCAGATCCGATTGTAATTTCTCCAGGATATTTTTTCGTCCTAAGTCGAAAAATGATTACATCGGTAATACTCACGCATTCTTAAATTCTTTATTTTTCGGAACCGCTAGATTACATTGAAGAAGAGCTACAGTCTGTGAGCAGGATTACTCTAAAAAGATTTCGAATTTTCATCTTCTGAATTTTGTTACTAGGCTTAAAAAGCTCATGTTGCCTTGGTTATTTTAATGCGTTTACTAAAGCGGTTCCACATTATATTACACCAGATTTATTACAATAATTATTATTGTACTCTTGAGCATGTTTTAATTTGAGTAAAAAACTAAAACACATTTGTACGTTTTTTTAATTGCAGATGGCTGGTTTGATCACAACGTACTTGATAGTTCTGTTTCAGTTCCAAAGTGGAAGCGTTTCATTTCCTCAATACAACACTTTGTCACATTCTACGAATAACAGTTTAGTTCGCAATGGATCATTTTTGGACTATTCATAAAGATAATTATTACTTAGACTTTAGTCTTTCATGTAAAACAACATAAAGTAATAGTTACTTAATTTAATAATTTCCCCCTTATAAAATACTTAAAATCATTCATTCTCTTATGTGAATCAATGTGACAGCCCCTACTGTACTGTTAATTTATTATTTGCTTACAATTTGAAAAAAAAACTTTATAAAATAAAAAATATGCAGAGAAAAGGACGAGTTTAAAAAGAAGGAAATTCCATCTAATTAAAAGATAATGCAACAAAAATACATTCAAGGGTGAAAAATATAGCCTTATACAAAAATTAGTGCGATTATTTATACATCCATAATTTTACAATAAACTTATACAATTATTAAGTAACCATTATTACGTTACGTATTAGTATTATTATTATGTATATGTTCATGCAAACGAAACAACCATTATGCCACCGAACGCTGATATATTAACTTACATCTATCCAATGATACAAATGTTCCTTTCCTACAGCAACATTGAGCAATATGCGATGGGAGCCGTCGCTACGAGACGAAAATCAGTAAATATTTTGAATTGCTTTCATTACAGATGTTATCTCGAGGAAATGAGCAGTCAGTAGTGTAGACCTTTTCGCTTGCACTTTTGAATTTAATTCAGTGAACACAAAGTGGTAAATTCTGTTAGTTTTCATAATGTGTATTTTTGTATGTTCATCTTTTTAATCGAGTCTGTGAGATGGGAAAAGATGACCCTTTTCTGCATCTTCCCTCAAGGATGCTTTACATTTTGCTCCTCCTTCCCATTTCTCGGATCAGCTGTCTCCGGGACGACTGGTTCGGTTTCGCATCATTCGAGGAAACCTCTGAATGGGCGACCTCTTATGATTTCACCTGCAACTACAATTATGACACGTTTCGGGAACCTCGGGAAACCTCCCAGCGAAACTGGCTGAGAGGACGTAGGGAACTCCACACTCCTATTCGTTTTCGTTCCAAAGACTGTCTCAAATCCAAGGAAAACTTTACACTTCACATCTACAATAATCCTGGGATCAGGCGAGGTCATTCTGTTTCCTACGGTTTTCAACGAAATAAGGAGTGCCTCCACGGACAGGATTCTGACTGCTTTGTCTTTCCAGAAACGGGCAAGATACGCGCAGTTGTCCTCAATGCAGACCGCTTCCCCTCGAAACGACAGAACCTTAATTATATCAAGGACAACTTTCTCATTGAGAAGCAAGAGCGATTCACCACCATAATTAATGGAGGAAGCACCTTCGAGCGCAAATTTTACGAGGCAGTGTTCCTGGGAGGCTATTGCAGTGAACAACAGCGCTATCGCTCGTCACATCAGATTGACGGGAAAACGTATCCTCTGGAAATCTATATGTACTTTTTGGATGAGACCGTGCCCTCTGTCAGCCTGTCCACCATTCTTGTCGTTCTAGTAGAGGTGAGAGCACAAAAAATAATGTGCATATTTTTAATGTTGCAAATTAAACATTCTCCTATATTTTTTTTGGCGTGTGTTGTCAATACTTAAAGTATATTATACTTTTTATACATATTTTTCAGGAGTCTGAAAAAGACAACACCCAAATCAAGCCCATCATTAGCGCAGTGGAAAGTAAGTTGTACAACAGCGAGCGCCGCTTCCTGGTAGAACACAAAGCCCTCATTCGCCGACAACGCCTTTTCCACAACCTGCAAGCTTCGACTTTTTACGATGTGTACGACTTTGAGTCATTATTGGATGGTAAGAAAGACCCCTTCAAGGTTCAAGAGTCGCTAGACACATCTGTTCAACATGAAGCTTACTTCACCCAATATGTGGAGCCTTTTGAGAAGATGGAAGCCCTGGAGGCTGAGTTGTTCTTTCTTTACGAAGACCTTGAGAACGTAAACGAAAAATTGGCAACTAACAAGGAAAGGGTAAATGAGTTTAACACCCGCAGTGGAAACTTGTTTTTCCCCTATAACTTTTCCGAGTATCACTGTATAACCCACGTGGCGGTGGGAAAAACGTTTGCCAATTTTAAATCACTACGTAACAAGACATGTGCGGAAGCAGCTGATTACTTTATAAGGAGTGGAGGGTATTTTAAAAGCATTCATGGTGCATGGTTTATAAACCTGACTATACAGGCATTCCCTAAAGACAAAGATCACATTGATGAGTTTGTGAATTTGGCGGCTTTAGTTTGCGACTACTTTGTGGACTACCAACGTCTATTTCTCATGAACAAGAATGATACTCTAATGGAGAGTTTATCGTTAGATGAAAAATACGAGATTATTCTGCTGCACCGAAAGGCCAGGCTAAAGAGAGATCAACTGGAATTACTGATGTATCGGCATTTTCATGAAAGTCCACAGTTCCACAACTATTCGAATTTAAGCCAGGAGGTTCCTGACTACGCGAATCCATCACACAAGAAGAGGGTCGTGGAGGGGATGCTGGAATTGGTGCTCAGCCGCGAGAAGAAAAACGACTACCAAAAGATTAACGACGAACTCCAGAAACGCGTGGAGGAAAACGTGGAGAAACTGGACTACACCAACGAAGATGAGATGAAGGATGTCATTAGATATCTCAAGTTTGGGAATAAGGAAAATGACCTCAAGTATTCCAGGGAAAAGGTCCATGATGACTTTGTGCACAGAGTGTTGCCTGAGGTAATGCTACAAAGGTCAATTTCACAGTATGATGATTTATATATCTACATATATATAATGTTTTCTAATTTGTAACAAATTATTTGCAGCAACAAAAGAAGCGCACTCTCGTGGAACTCGGGGGAATGGAAATGAACGAGTACGACATGTTAGAAATTGAGGACACGGATCCTACTTCCACCCCTGTAGAAGACGCGTTCCAGATCAGCTGGCTGCTTCCACCGGGTGGCGGATACTACTTTTACCAGGGCAGTTCCCCTATTCCACCTTGCTTCCGGGCGGAAAATGTGATAGTTTTTCGAAAGCCAATTACCATGTCCCGTCGACAAATTAAGGTTTTAACCCGCATCCCCACCAGTTTTGATAAGAAGCAGGACATTGTGTGCACGACGCCAATATCTAGGGCAACGAAATTTAGCGTTGAGCTTTCCAGCTACGACACGGACAAATCAAGACTAGAGGAAATAAGGGTTCCAGTGTACTTACAGAAGAGGAACCACTTGTTTTTAGGTCATGACGGCGTACACAAGAATTCGGTAAACGAGTGGGAGAAATACGAAAACGCGAAGAATGTTGCTGCCACTTGGTCTGTCGTAGGAGTGAGAAGAATTAGTATTTTTATTGTGATGGCAATTACGTTACCTATTATTTAAAACAATGTGTGTTGTTGGAATATGAAATTATATGTATTTTTGTTATGGAATCATTAATAAGGTATTATTAAACCTATAAACAGGATTCCAAGTGTTTAAAAACTATCAGAAACTATAAAAGCAATTATTGTGAAAACACTTTCTCTTGTTATTCTCGGCTTGTTACTTACGTTTCGATTTATGTATCACTGAAGGCTTTTTGTATGTAAGATTTCATAATTTTAAGCATATTACGTTTCCATATTTGGAATAATTTGTGCATTTTTTGTTAAAAGCAAAACACTTCATTTTACTCAAATTAATCACTTTAGGTTAGGGTTAGATGGTAATAATAAGTTTGGCATTACATGTTGACAGAGTGGGTGGGAATTGTTTATTTTGATTAAAAATTAAGGTCAACCCAAAATTATCTCTTTTTGAACATGCAGCGAAGGAGACTACGTCATACCTACAATAAATATGTCGTTTATGTAAATCGTACATAACTCCAACTTGCCATGAATCAATTAAAATATTGTATTTATACCCTTGCCGTACTGTGTGTTCCTTACTTGATCAACAACGTCTGCAGAAAGCCGTACGTTTTAGAAAGTGTGATCGAATGAAAGAATTATTATTGACAACTGAATGGAGTTATATTTTTGGAAAAGTAATATCAACAAAAATAAAAGGCTTGTTGTCGAGAAGGACAGCCACTTTTTAATTTCATGTTCTACGCGCTCTTGAGTCCATTTAAAGTTCAAACTGATATTACTGGCAGTGGAGAATATGCTTTGAGGAATAAGTTTCAAATGGTAATTTGTAAAAAAAATTCTCAGGTTTTATTGAACTGATTGTGATATGAGGCATGCGTAAAGGTGGAGATTACTATTTCAGTTAGCATGTATGGCAACCCACGCTGGAACACTTGGGATTTCATTCCTATTGCTTTTGTCGCATCTTCAAAAGTTTCTTTCCCCAACGTCCAACATCTCAAGTCTTTTGGAAAGTATTGGTTATTCGTCAACTGTTTTTGCAATATCAGTCTTTGTTAAAACATTGTGGCGTAACCAAGACGATATTTTGGCATTTGTACGGGTTTCCAAGGTGTCTCCGGTTCCATACAAAGCTATCTACTTGGGTACCTTGCTCGTCCATCTCCTACAATTAGTCACTAGCTATCTCACAGGTACAATACACCATGCGGCGAAAACTTATACGGGATGGATGATACCTGCGGGAAAAGAGCCTGCTGATTCCCCTTTTATTTATGTACTGCATGCAGTTTACGGAATCTTATTTGGAGTATATGCATTGGGCGTCACACTGTACGCCATGGGGCGTGTAGTTACAATGATCATGTCTGTTCAGTTGAAAGTGATGGGTAAGGAATTTGAAAAATTCTTGGAACAGGAGAATTGCGTCCGGAAGGTGGTACAAAAGCTTGATCATCTTCGCGAGACTGTGAAAATGGGCAGTAAATGGACTAATTACCTGGTCATCTTCTACTATATTTCCATCCTCACATTTTTGGCTAATTTGCCGGATGTTTTGAGGAATGGTTACACTGGAAAACATGATCTCGTAAATATATTTTGCAAATGTCTCGTTTTACAATTCATGTAATTAAATAGAAGTTCACATTTGGTATTAGCATGTTTGCATAATTCACAGACTGGAATAGAAAAATGGCATGCCGTGTTCACCTGTGCTACGCAAGGACTTTTTCTTCTAATTTCTTGTGACATGCCAGCTCGGGTAAATGATGCCTTAACATTTTAGAAAGTTTTTAAACTTCTCATATCTATTTACAATTAGTGCTATTATTCCGACGAACAGGTTCAAAATTCATTGCAAAAGTGGATCGCCCAGAAGCGTTCACAAGAGGGTCTGAGTCATGATGAACGGTTTCTTCTTCTGGCCTTGGTACACGACATTGAGAGACAACCGGTGGGACTATCCTGTTCCTTCTTCACTCTCACTTACAGTTTTATTGGATCGGTAAAACTCACGATAAAATATTATGATGATTCATGATAAAATTCATTTGATTCGTATTTTGATGACAATTCAATTCAGATGCTGGGGTTGATGACCACGTATGGAGTTTTGGTTTTTCAAATGAATAAATAAAACAAGTGTCTAAGAATAATTTGCAAATTCCCGAACTGCATCACCAAAATCAGCTTTATGAGAAGTAGTATATAGTAGATGTTTTGAACTACAAAACTTTTCATTTGTAATTAATTAAAAAACAGTACGACTACTCTTAATTAAGTACCTACCTACTTATATACCAAGTTTCAAGTCAAAATTCCTATAAACAAGGAAGTTAGCATAATCACTCTCAAATGTTGAGTATTAGTAAAGTAGAGCATTTGGGTGTGGCCTGTTTACATTACCCATTGTAGCTTTCTACTAGACTCCATAAGTCTCCCGACATCAGTACTTAATTTTATGTTTAAAAAATAAAATAAATGTTACGTGTTTTTTGGCTTTTGAAACTTGAAGCCCAGCAAACAAAAAGTTCACTTAACGGTTTTATTGAAAGGATGATTATTTTATTACTTTTATGTATTTCCATCGATCCTATTACAACAATTGCAATAGATTTCGCATTTCTTCTTAAAAGTAAATAATAATAGTGTGATAATAACAAGACATTCTATTAAAAGCTGTACACGCACTTCAAAATAATTACTTGTATGGATCCTTTGTACAATAAAAATTGGACAAGGCATAATCGGAGTGGATCCTTAAAAAGTCCTGAATTCATACCATTGGATCGTCCCAAACTTATTTCTTTCAATTTTATTTATTACAAAGCCACAAGTGCAAAAATTTATTTTTTAAATTAAAATGTCATTGTAAATCTTGAAATTGAAACGACAAACGACAACGCCATGTTTTGGCATAAGCCTTCATTGGTTTCTTCACAGTACCCCATTTGCTTATTTAAAATAAAATAAAATCATGATACATTTTGATAAACTTTCTGCGCTAATTCTCATTTTTGTACTCTTTCACGAAATCCGATCTACTCAGATGTTGGAATCTGTTGTTTCCGTAGGGACCACTGTTCAAAATTTGTTGCTCACCCTGAATAAATGCAATTTAATTTTTTTTCTGCAGAATAACAGTGCAATATTCCAACCGTCATCAACATTAAATTCAATCTTTGCAATTTTTTTAAACGAAAAGAAATTCACATTTGTTTTCTCAATAACAGACTTGACGACTCAAGATCGGCCAAAACTAAGAAACAAAACTGTTTTAACCACTCATAAAAATCTTGATTGCTATGCTCATCTATTCCTCAGTCCTCCCAAATTTAATTTTCTCAAACAACAAAGTTTTAAGGACAGCTATACAAATTACGTTATTTATTTCACTGACGGAGACTCGGAAGTTTATAAAAATTCGTATTTTAACTTGGTATATTCTCATCTTCGAGCCAGTCACTACACAGCACTATTTTCATTCGCTATTTTTAATCTGTCTCAAGTTTACTCGGTGTGTCTTACATGCATCACTAACGACATTATTAAAAAACATGACTCGTTTACATCATCATCAACCGTCCTAGCAGTGCAATGGAAATTTCAGCAAAAGTCAAATTTAAATATGCAATTTATAGACTCTGATTTAGGGGGTGGTGAAAGGTCCCGCTATATTAAATCGTGTGACCGTTCCACAATATATGGGGTACATAATCGACCCCCAACTTTAGAAAAATGCGTTGTGTTGGAAATTAGCAGGAAATTCAATTTCACTTTTAATAGACCATGGCATCGAGGACCTTATCCGAGAATAAAGCGGAGACAAAGGTTATCTAGAGATTACTACGAAAACGAAGTGAAACCTCAAATGCGACAGTTTTGTGAGCTGGGTTTTATATTCGACCAGTGGGGTTATCTGGTGGTCAAAGAGAAAATTTATGGATACGACCAGGCACTCACATGTCCCTTTGGCTTTCAAATTTGGATATCTTTCCTCGTGTCTTTTACATTGTTAACTTGCGTATATATTCTCGCCATGTTTCTCAAGGGCATTGGGAATATTGAAAATGTTGGTATGGTTAGTTTAGCCCTGCTAGGCCGTGTGTTAGATCAAAGCATTTTTGCTCGGGTGATAAACCAACTGAGAATGTGGCGTCACAATCCCATACACATAATTAACTGGCTACTGTGGTCATTCATTATGAGCTCAGTATTAAACCAAGCGTACAAGGGGAAAATGTTTTCGTTTTTAACGAAATCTCCAAATCCCATATACCCAGATACTTTAAAGAGCCTCGCCGAAAGCAAAGTGAAAGTAATGACATTCACGGGAATGTCACATAAAGGCGGATGGAAGGCAGCAGTTCTCGTAAATCTTGAAGAAACCATTACTGCAGCTCAAGAAGATGAGGGAAGATCTTTTCCAAGTTACTATGCCAACTTTAGTGAATCGATAGAATACATTGGGGAGTGGCTAAATGGAATGAGAGAATTTACATCAAGATTATATGCACAATCCCATGTCCAACTTCTTCCAAACAAAACATTTCCATGGAAACAGTATTCAAAAGAGTATGCAGTTTTGGAACCCATGAAGCATGTGCACATGCAAAAAATTGTGCTAAATTTATTTATGCCAACACAGTGGGTGTCACCCGCAATAACAATCAGTACGTTTATGACTACCATGCCGTGGACTGTGAACAAGGGATACTTTTATCCTCTCTTCAAGTGGGCGCTAGGGTCACTCTTTGAAAGCGGGTTATATGACAGATGGGACAGACACCATGACGATATAAACGGAATAGATAATTTTTACAGCATTGCAAACATGTTACGAGAGAAAGGTGTGAATGGGAGTGCAATTCAGTTTCCGGTGAGACAAAAGTACTGGAATGGATACTACTTTGCAAATGAAGTAAATAGGAAACTGGGGCTGGATGATGATGATGTACGGCCCATTTCCATGGGTGTCTTGACATCAATTTGGATTTTTGCCGGATTTTTACTCATGGTTTCCATGTTTGCATTATTTATTGAAATTTTAACAACATCGAAACACCAACATTTGTGAGTTTGATTCCTAGTTGTATTTTTTAACTTTTTGTGTTTATTGTTTACGAAAGAAATGAATATTAAATATTCCGTTGTAACACACTTTTCACAGACAAGCAATAATAAAAAGTATATAATTTTCATACAACTAAAATATGTAATGCTTTGATCACTCGTTGTCATCGCCGTCATCTTCCCTCCGCTCTCATTCAATACTCTCTTTTGAAACTTCTCTCAAATATTAGCCTTTAACCAACCAACCAACATTGGATTTTGTACAAACAACCAAATCAGCATAGTGCTCATTAGTCATGGCACACCCTATGCAATTGCATAGTATGCATGTCTTCAATTCCAGGCTTTGCCATGCTTGTCACTTTTTAAAGTGCAAAAGGACTTACATAACGTAGGTAAGAAAATATTTTTCTCCAGAGAGTGAGTGGGTGCGTAGCAGCAAATCTTCATTTCCTGTATTTCCATAAATGAATTTTTACTACCACAAAAAAAATCTCATAAAAGTAGTAATAAAAATTGTAACGTAACTGAAATTGATTTATCTTGTCTTTATCAGATGCTTATACCGATTTCTACGATTTTTTTCAATTGATAGTGTGACTTACGGTAACTTTCGTGTCACTTTGTTATATTTCAGAATGAGTTTTAAAACGATTCAAAATTACGTCAGCAAGTACTACAACAGGAAACGAACTATATCCCCAACTAACGGTGGGACCCCACCATTCAAGGACCTCGGTACGGTGATCCAAGCACCATTGGATCAAAAGCGTTATAAAGTCATCGAGTTACAGAATGGCATGAAGGCCTGTCTCGTATCCACATGTATGCATGAGAAAAGCCTTACTGACGATACGGAGCTATTTAAATCCTGCTTATCGTCGGAATCCGATAAAGTCAAGGTTGTGAATAATGATGCAATCAAACAGTTTGACCAAACTCACATCTTTAAATGGACACAAGGGACGAATTCAGCAGCAGCAGGTGTACAAGAAATTAACCCTCCTCCAGTTGCTGAAAAGACACTAGACTCCAACTGTCCTTCCCCCACTTCTTCTGCTGCGCCTGCCCGGAAAGCTCCAAAGTTGATGAAATGTTCAAATGGTCCTGCCACAATCTGTGTGTCCGTGGGAGCAGGTTCCTTCCATGACCCCAATGCAGCAAACGGCCTTGCCCATCTTGTGGAACACGCCATCTTTCTGGGATCAAAACAGTATCCACAGCCGAATGGGCTTTTCGCTAAGGTATTTGAAAATGGAGGAGTTGTTAACGCCACCACAAACCCGGAGCACACCGACTTTTACTTCTCATGTGCCTACTCCGCCTTTGACGAGTGTGTTGCCATTCTCGTGGACGCTCTCATCAACCCTCTCTTAAAAGATGCTGATATTCGTCGGGAAATTAATGCGCTCGACTCGGAGTACAGGATAAAGCAAACGGATGACATCCTGCGCATCAACGACTTTCTCAGGAGTCAGGCAAAGACTGGCCATCCGTTTCGGAAATTTTATTGGGGTCGCCAGGCGAGTCTGGATAAACCCGGTATTGGAGATCAGGTACGACAGTGGAAGAAACGCTACTACTGCGCAAACTACATAACTGTTTGCATCCAGGCCCCAATGTCTCTCGAGAAGCTAGAAGCGTTTGCAATGAAACATTTTTCCGATTTCCCAAGCTCTCTGCCAAACTCCAAGTTACCTTCCGATGAACTGCTCGCCCATAAAGAGCCGTACGCCAAGGATAAATTTGAAATGTGCTACTTTGTGGCTCCACTGACCCACCTCACGTGCTTGGTTATTACATGGACGCTTTCAGCAAAGTTTTGGCAGGCGTACGAGACAAAGCCACTGGAATACATTCGCTTTCTCGTAGAAAGTACCTCACGTGGAGGACTCAAGCGCTATCTTCGGTGGAAACAGTGGATGAGCGAATGGAATAATCTCACCGTCAACTGCTGTAGCACAGACGATTTCTGTCGGAATATTTTCTGCTCCTTTTTTGGAATTACAATTGACCTCACGGACAAGGGATATAAGGAATGTGAAATGGTGCTCCAGGCAGTCTTCTCGTACCTGAAAATGTTATCTCGTGGGGGAGTTCGACCTGACATATTTAAAGAGATGCAGTCAAACGTGGCCAACAAATTCCATTTGAGTAACTGGGATGAGATGTTGCAAAAGGGCATGGACATTGCTGCCGACCTCCACTACGTACCACCCACTCACATATTAACCGCCAAGACTCTAATGACTAATTGGGATCCGGATCTGATTCAAGAAGCTCTGGACAGTTTAACACCTGCTTCAGCCAACTTTACTTTTGTTTCGCGGGAAAACATCGACATTTGCAAGCAAAGCGCCTGGCCCAGTGGAATCCGGTATGCTGATGGAAAGTTCAAGCCACAAGTTTACAAACAGTTGGAAACCACAAAGGTTATGAGTGAGTTTAGCCTGCCTCCAGATGGAACTTTCCAGCCAAAAAATATCAGTGTAGGACCCCACGACACTGGTTCCATGAGTCTTGGCACGATTCACAAAACAGACAAGTTAAAGGTGGTGTATGTTTCAGAAAATAAGGTGCCATATCTGACGCCTCTTGTTCCAAGCGCTGCATATTCCGTCTTTTTTAGTTCCCCCACGATGATGGGGCGCACTTCCAGAATGAAGCTTGCTGTGCTAGAATATTGGTTCCGACTGTTGATAAACCAAATTACGGAGGAAACTGCTCACAAGTTTGATCACCTTTTCACTTACGAAATGGATTTCGGGGATGACGGTATAGAGATGCATTTGATGGGACCTTCGTGTCATCTTGTGGAGCTACTCACACTGATTATGCGTCAAATGTTTGGAACTTGTGGCGTTGATGACAACACGGACGGGGGACGTCAAGTGGCAGAGAATTTGAAACTGGATTTGCTGCGGGAATACAGGAACACCACATATGACGTGGAGACGCTATCAAGGGACATTATGCATTATCTGCAGGATGAGACCCAACCTTGCTTTTACGAGCTGATAAAGCAGCTGGACGACGTGTCATTAGGAGGAGGAGATTTTTTCCAACTAATTAACGCGTTCCGAAAGAGAATGATGGTTTGTGTGGAGATACACGGATCCATAACCACTGGGGACGCCCACCAGATTGTGCAACTGTTTACCGGAGAGTCTGAAAAATGCGTCCAGTACTCCAAACCACCCGTCATGCCCAAGAGTATAGTTAGAGGCACGCTGCTCCCTCTTGGCACAAGTCTCCTCGCCATCAAAGCGTCACACCCAGCTTATATTACTAGCATAATATCAAACTTTTTCCAGGTGGACCATTGGAAGGGGAAGGGTGGAGCGGAATTTGTCATCATTTTGTATTACTTGATGCGAAGACGTATCGCTGATCAACTTAGGTTAAAACGGATGCATAAAAAAAATATTAACTTGCAATGATATTAATATTTTTTTTAAAAAAAGCTTATTATTATGGTCATCTTTTTTCTTTGTGTAGAACCAAAGAGCAACTTGGATACACGGTTCGTTTGACCCCGGTGCATCACTTGTGGGGTGACTGCACCCTTGGGATTCGTATCACAGTGTTCAGTCATCCGACAAATCACACTGTGCTCGATGTAAACAGCAGGATCGAGCACTTTGTTCAGGAGTTTTACCAGAAAACTTTGAGAGGGGATACGCAGGCAAGAGCCTACATTAAGAAACACTGGTTTAAGGAAAATGAGGAGGAGCGTTTCGTGGAGCTAGAGAGATTCTATCGAGACAACCTACTCAAAGATGGATACAACTTTCGCAAACTGATCGTATTGCTCGAAGGTTACCAATCAAAAACACAGCTTTCCAAAAAGAAGCAGGACAAGTTGACTGCTGAGGGGCTTCCAAAAGATGGGAATGATGATGCGACAGATGGGGATGCTGCTGATGAGGGGTATAGCTGTATTAAATTAAAGTATTTGCAGTTTGACGATAAAGAAAAGAAGAAATTCAAGAAACAGGGAATTCAGATAATCGATAGTGTAGAGTCCTTCAAACGAAGACTCGCGTTGCTTCCTGTTCACGAGTAAGATGAGTAGAAATGGATAATGAAAAAAAATCAAAGAGCGGCAATATATTTATTATAATAATGCATTAACATTTATAATTCTACAAATTCAATAAATTAACATTTGTTAATAAAATTGAACTTTACAAATAGCGTTACTTGTAACATTTACTCATTTTAGTGTTAGCAAAGCCTTCATCAAACCTCTCGAAAGTGATCTGAGGAACAAGAGTAAATTAATTATTTTAATTGTGTGCGTTAGCAAATGAAAATGGGTTTGCAAGATAATCGAAATTGACGGAATAGTTTTTTTGTTTTGAGCAATGATATTATCATTATGAGATTCATACTTGAACATTAAAATGAGCATTTTTCTGACATCGTGCACCTCATCAGCGTGATAATAATATAACAACATAATATGAGTCATTACATCTACACATCCCCATGAATTGGTGGGTTTTATAAAAATGAACATTTTAGTAAGTTGTTATTCATGTGACATTGAGATGAGTTAGGTAACACAACGTGACTATATCATCTTATGTGAGTCATTATTCTGGAAAAGGTTAATTACACTCACCAGAATAATGACTCAAACATTTTGAATGAAACCAGGAGTATTTTTTCCATTTGAGAGTATAAAAAGTTGGGACAAGCTTTATAATCAAGCACAGTTTCCATCCAAATAATATTCCAACTTTTACTTTGTTTCACTGCTGGTCTTACATCCATTCAATCACAATGAAGTTTTGTTTACTCTTCCTTGCTTTCGTCGCATTACTTGGATGTCTTAATCCAGTTTCAGCGTGCCTATTCAGTGGTAGAAATGGAGGAGGTGGTGGAGGACTTTTTGGAGGTGGCGGCGGGGGAGGAAGTGGTCGGGCTAAGCGTTTTGCTCCTGCGGCTGCTGCAGAAAATCCATGAACAAAGAGAAGTTCCATAGAGCAATTTTCCTGAAGATGATACAAGTCTTTTCTGCAATACCATCACCAACAAAACTGGATTTTTAAAGAAAACGACAATCTTTAATCTATCAACATTGTTTGTTTCCGAATAAATTATTTTTTGAACCTTTTGACTTGTCCAAGTTTTATTTTTGAAAATATAACTCCACATGCATTTCAAATATTTTTTTTTACAAATTGTTTACTATAATATTTCTTTACACGTACACTTTGTTTCATGAAAATCATTTAAATATTTTGAATATTATATTTCTATTGGAATGTAATGACATATACTTTTACAAGTACCTGCAGCAAGACTCCTAATGAGATTTTAAAAAAATACTTGAACAACAAAATTCAGGATATCATAATGGTTAAAGACACATACACCTGTATAGAATAATGTAAATAAAGGGAAGACTAAACACGATAGTATATTTGGTAAATATGTGTAATTAGTATATCCTTTGTTGTCAACCGATTTCAGCATGCATAATGGAACACTAAAGGTACACGGAAATACCGTATATTTTTGTACATCGCAATCAATTCTGTCATTCCAGTAAATAACAATGTCATGCATGTAATAGGTGCACTTTTATGAGAGATTGTGAGTATTACACGCTATAGTAATTGCTAATTATTGTAGGTAAACATAAATAAAGCCCAATATTGAAAATAAAATAACCAAACCCCATCCCCCGACATGTATATATGTATACCTTGTCGGCATTTTTTATCTTACGCTTGTTTATTATAGTCGTTAGGTGAGAAAGAATATTACATAAAATCTTAGTTAATTTAAAAAAATGATCATTATCGTTTTTCGCCTGTGATCTTTTCCAATCCACCTTCCTACACATACTACACCGCTTACAAGTTTACTTTGTACCAGCGAATAATTTGATAAATTTTGCTCGTCTCTTGAATTTTTCTCTAGCCTTTTGCATTTGTTTCTCTTTTTCCTTGTAACGAACACAGCGGTCAGCGATCCTATCATCCAGCCCTATCGCCAACTTGGCCAGTCCTTCAAAGTAGCTTTTGGCAGTGCACTGCTTTACAAATACCTTGTGAGTAAAGGTGGATTTGTACGCCTAAAAATACATAAATATATTATTATGCTAGTTTACTTCACTTTCACCTGCAGATAAAGTAACTGTTTTTGTATGGAAAATCTCACGTTTTTCATGTTATCCAGTTGGAGATGACTAACCGCTTCTTCCTCTGTCAAAAGAACGTTATTCCACGGCGTCCATGGTTGTCCCCGAACCCATCTACACAATCTGAGCAAGTACCTATTATCAATCCCACTGAGAGCGGATTGTCCATGCCAAATCTGCTCCACTAAAAATTGTAAATCAAATGCGTCAATGAGGAATGTCACAGAGTTTGTCACTCCTGCAGCCAACTCGTCCTTCCTTAGCTCATCCAACATGTGTCTATACAAATTCAAATCCACCCGGAGAATAGCTGTTCTGTATAAGCCCATGCATGTATGACATCGACTTGTAACTGTTGTCCCTCGTTGGATACTAAACTCATCCCGATACTGCACAAGTTATTGGTTTAAAAAAAACGTTTGGCCATTTTAGAACTATTTACAATGAACAGCAATTGGGGATGAAGTGATGAATAGCAAAATGATACATATATGATAAATTACCTGCATTCTTCTGCACCCTTTGCACTGTACCATATCCTTTCTCAATTTCCCATAGTCAAAGGGCACCTTTTGGATTCGCCTTGCNAAAAGAGGATCTTGGCATATGAGAAAAAAACAGTTGGCTATCCTTTTCCTCAACGAGGCAACCAGCTTTGGTGAGCAGTTTATCCTCAAATAGGTCAACTCTCGGGTTATAAGGTTAGTCAGCATTAATCCAAGTTTGCTTGTATTTCCCTTAATCATTTCATTCACTCTACCAAGGAGTTCCAATCTCAATTTAAGGGCTTCTTCCCCTTCCACAGGTTCTCTTAGATCCTTGTATGTGTGATGCAACTGGCGAACATTCAATCTCTCTTTTGTGTCCATTGTAATGAAAGTGTCCGTCTTGGAGCCCAGCCATCGTATGGGCTTGCCCATTTTACTGAATTGAGCTTCAATCAAGTGATCCCTGCCATCCTCCTGAATTCTTTTCCTGGTTCTTTCCAAATCCAGCAGCAAGTCTGCTTCCATTTCCGTGAGAATGGCCAGGGCTGCTTTTCGCTCAGCTCCCCAACGGTTCCGCACAACATATTCCTCTTGCTCCTTTCTCCACAAGTTGATGGCTCTATAAAGCAACTCAATGTCCACCATTCTTGTAGGACATTCCTGTCTTCTAATTTCATCATCCATGACTTCATATCTCTGGTCAATTCTACCCTTCCTTATTTTCTCAGCCCATTGGATTCGCATGATAAGACCATCAAGTCTTTTTTTCCTCTCCGTTCTCGCCAACCAACCACGCCAGTACCGTTGAATGGTGATTACAGCAGCCTTCCTAGCCCTTTCTTGCTCCGCGTAAAAGACATACTTTTTTGGACGAATAAACTTGTCGTTCGCACGGCTCACATAATAATCCTCTCGCTCCATTTGTTGTCCAACTGAACTGAACGTTTGTGTGCTGGCTATTTTGTCTCCAAAAGATTGGGCAGCTTTATGCAAATCGGACATTTCCCATTGTTCAGCGTCAATTGTAGCGGTACTTGTACTGGCATGTAAATACTTTTGACCTGTGCGGCTATCCTGATAGCCACCAAGCTTTGGGTTTGGTTCTGAAGGATACACTACAGTCACATGTACAGCGGTCTGGATGCCCTTTCCTTTGTTTACATGAACAGTCCTGCGCTCTTCCCTTGGTTCAAACACCACCTTGTCTTTAGGCAGCTTCAACTGGTAATTTCCAGGAATTCTTTTGTTAATTTCCACTGTAAACTTCATTCTAGTTCTTGGACCAGCTCCAAGATCCATTAGTGTTCTGTTGTCCGCCACTAAATTCCTCTTTCGTCTGAAATCCAAATGATCAGCGGGAACTTGTACAAAGTGAGAAATTGCATGTTTGATCTGATACACGGTGGCATCCATACGACAATCTCGGGATATCATGCGACCCCCAGGGTACAAGTAGAAGCGTACGTCAATCAGTTTCTTGAGCCGGAAGAAGCTCTCAATACTTGGACATTTATCAACTCTTGGCACTACATGACTTTGATATTCAGGAGCGGAAGGATGTATACCGTCAGGTATTTCTGATGGGTCAGGGTAATAACCCAAAATTGGATCTCTCCGTCTCCCCGGATCCTCCACTAACTTATCCATCTTTTGTCTTGCATCCTCCTCAGTAATTTGCATAACTTCCACATCAAACGCAACTTGACTTGTAATTACTGGTATGCCTACTGGTCTCTTTACTTTTCCTTCCATTTCCTCTTCTTCCTCCTCATCCTCCTCTGTCTCTTCATTTTCACCCTCCTCCTCAGGTTCGTCGTCCATTTGCATCGCACTCCGAATTTCGTCTAGCCTCTTTAAAAAGTCGCCATCTTCTACTGTCGATTTGTTCTTACCATCGTGAACTCTCCATCCAGAACCAAATATACTTTCGTCATCTTCTCCTCTGTATTCTTTGTAATGAGGAAAGAGATTGTCTAGATCCAAAGGAGTAGGACCAGGGGAAGGTGTTGACGAAGCTTCCTCTGAGGATGAATAAAATTTCCCAACCGAGACACTTTTCTGTGCTCTGTTACAATAAATAAATGTATTCCCCCATTAAATTACACCACCATTTTCTAAACTTTTAATCACAAAACATGACAAATTGTTAATTTTTTTTTACCCTTTGGCTCCTTCTGAGATGTTGTAATTTTCAAAGTCCAATTCTTCGTCATCATCATCATAATAATAGTCGCTACTACCGTTATCAAAAAATGCTTGATTATCGTCGTCTACATCTTCCGCGGTTTCTACTGCTTCAGTAAGTGGTGGAGGTAGATCTTGATCTGACATTTTTCTATTTAATGAATTTACTGAATTTCTACGTAAAGAAAATTAGGTCTTCTAAATAACTTATCATAAGGTATTACTACTTATGATAAGGTTTTCTAAAAAAATATTTAATATTTTTAATTGTAAAGTTTTATCTATTTTTTTCTTTATTTTTTTGTAATGCAAAGGTGTTTATGATATTTTTTTTTATTTTCGTAAAACTTGATGGATATGTAAAGAAAAAGTTTGATCGATAAATGGAGTATAGATATAACAAAAGAACATTGGATATCATTTTATGAGCATTCATTTGTCACGTTAGATACTTTGCAAGGCGACGAGAAAAAGTTTGCCGCACGACGAGCCAAACAAAAGATCATGCAAAACGCACAAATGTTTAATTCTTCCAATTCTTCCAACAGATTAAGTTTTACAAAGTTTCTAGGCTAATTTGTGTTTAGCGTTAGCAATGCTCTCAATAAGCACCTTATCAGGCCCTTGAAGTATACCAAAACAGACTGTTTCCCGATGGTATACATCTTTCCAAAAGATATGACGAGTGGCTTTGATGACCTGTGAAACTTGCGCATGTAGCATCGATCCGTCCTGTATTCCCACCTTTTATACTTCCAAGAATTCAACAATTTGTTCCCGTTTGAAAAGACAAATCCTCCAAGGGATAAAGCCAGTCCCCACATGCCTGCACTCAAGGTTGCAAAGGAAATCATCATGAGTGTCTCTGGCCATTCCATTTCATTCCTGTGCTTAATGAGCACAAAAGTCGCGAGAACAAAGAGACCCCCAGATAGGGTTTGCGTGGGAATCAAAAGTTTTCCTGTGAAGCCATTCACTCTCTGCTGGAGTAGCGCACATGCTCGGTATTCCAAAGTGAGAATGGAAATGTTTTGACGGAGGATGGTATTGGATTTGTATAATTTTTTGCCGAGATGTAGTTCGCGGAGGATAAAGGGGATGAGCAAAGTTCCGTAAATGATGCCAATAAAAAAGTGAACATAGAGTGTCATGTAACCAACAAAGGCAGAGTAGCAGGGGAGTAGATAGACGAGTGGAAATTTTATTATATGTGGCCATGTTGAAGGGACAACATTTCCCGGGATTATGGGACAAGTGGGCATCCAAATGAAAATGAAGCATTGCAAAAGCCATGTGTTGATGAGGCTGGTGAATTGGAAGAACAAAAGAAACTCGACGAATTTCAAGTAATTTGTTGTCCGTTTATTTTTTTCAAGATAGCGAGCTGAAAGACAATTTTGAAAATTTTAGAAATATATATATTTTTTAAATTTATGCACTTTGTTTGGTTGAAAAAAATGTATGTTTTTCTGGTTTACCCTGAACACGCCGTAAATAAACCAGAATTGAATTAATTTCCAACAATAGGCTATCTTCAAAAGCCACAGGCAAAATAATAGCTTCCAATGCTATAAAAGTTGCTACTGTAAATGTCAAAAGTAAATTAGTTGTGTTGTGGTCGTTGATTTGTTGAAATCGGAATATTTGCACAAACAAATAACAGTTCCAAGCTAAATACAAAAAAATGTTAAAAAGAGAAAGGGGTTTGACTGCCGGGCATTTTATAAATAGCTGGCGAGTGGGGCACCATGAGATTGAGACAGCGCCCAGACGAATGGACAGGCTCATGAACAGATTTATTCCTGAATAAATTCGGGAGGAAAGCATGATGATGATATTAAGCAATAATCACAGTAACTATTTAATAGTTTTTGGATTATTATTGGCAGCCAATTAATTGTATTTGTAACGAAAAGCTTTACGCATTTCAAACTAATGCCAGGAGTTATGGGATCGTGCCACACAATCATCCTGGCTCATGTATTTCTTACGTAATAGTTTTATATAACATATCATTGTATAAGTTTTTAACTTTGACATGTCATTTGTTGTGAGATTAGGGAACATGGTCGGATTAATGAATAATAAAAGTCAAGGACTACTTCAATTGTGTTTTTTTTTCAATTTTGCGTATTAATTATTGACAACACTGTTTGCTCTCCTGGACACTTCCAAAAACATGCAGTACGATTATGGCTAGAGAATGATTAATTGATTGGATAGAGAATATTATATGAACCAATGCATATGTTTGCAAACCCACCAGATAAACTGAATACGTTTAATTGCTTTGATAAATGAGTAGTCACTTACAAAAGTCAAAATGAGAATTATATGAGGCTTGCGACCGGATTGATTGCAATCTGTAAAATGACAAATTGCGACCGATTGAGGGGCAACACGAGAAAAACCATACATACGCCCATTTGATGTTTCACGTGCATAGGGGTCTGTCCATAAAGAATCTTCTCTTTTAGGGCAGGGGGGAACTTTGGAGGCTCCATTTACGCCCATGTTAAAAATAGCGTGACATAGGGGCAGGGAGGCACTAATCGGGCCTTAAACAGAGAAGCTTCTTTATGGACGATCCCATAATACAACTATAGTTATATTATTGTATTTCTGTGCACAGAAATGGTTAACAAATCAATTCACTTTTGATTATTCAAAAAATTGTTTTAGCTATTTATAAAATCAGCATTTATGGCAAAATATTAAAAACGATTATTTGACATGACAAAGGAAATTGTTAATGTATATGTTTTTTTAAAATATATAATAATTTTGGGTTGCAAGATAAAAAAAAAGAAAATGGAGAGTATTTTGTAAAACATGCATTTACGGACGTAAATAGTATTTAGTATATAAAAGGACGACAAAAATCGACTTTTGTTACGTTTTAGTAAATTACGAAATAAAATCATCAAAAAAAATATTAAAAATTAAAAGTGTTTTTTTGCCCTTTTCTAAATTGTCTGTACACAATCGCAACTGACACGAGAAAAATGGGAATTATTGACGAAGAGACAGAGAAAATGGTTATTATAAGTGTTTTATAAAACTGTCATCAAGGTGCGGAGACAAGGTAGGAATCAAATTATCCATTGATTGTATCATGCCTGCATAACTGATCATCATTGTGGCACAATTTGTGCAACCATCAACCATTTGTTTGTACAATAAAACTATGGCAAACAAATAGAAATAAAGGACAATATTCAATGTACAAATACATATTTATGTGTTCCTTAACAAAGAGCTTTTGACAGCAACATAAAAGTGGCATACTAAATGCACATATATTGATACTTGACAGTTAACAAAAATGACAAAATGATTTCT
>JAITYZ010003102.1:0-11192 GCA_027744595.1 Paronellides praefectus | reverse complement strand
TGCCACTTCTCATCCTATCTCGCCTTGTATTTTATTGACAATAAAAAAGTGTTAATGAGCTTTAAAGCATGCATTGTCTCATCATTTATTTTTCTATCACCTCCTCTAATGTCACCTTCAACCAATCACTCTCCAGATTATTTCTAATGTCATTTTGCACACGCATCACAAAAAGTCTCTATCCGTCTTCTCTCTACTCTTTTTCCTTTGCAAATTTTACATCTTTGACATGTCTTCATTTTGATTTCTTTCTACCAGCCTGGCAGTTGCAGTATAACAACAGAAGCATCATCATCACCGCTACCAGTTCTCCACCAAACCAATTTTAGTTTTGTGAAGTGGGCTTTATAAAGCGTACTTTTTTCAACTTGTTGAGACGAAAAAATTACGTAAATTTGTTTTGTGAAAGTACAAAAACTACTAAGAATAAAGCAATGATGCAGCCAATGCGAGTGTCACAAATACATTTCCAATATGAGCACCGAGTTCAGGTTATTTATGCCTTTGATGTTTGGGTATGTGAAGAATTCTCTTAAAAAGATAGTTTTGGCTATAGTTATTCTGTGGTGATTTGGTGATCCTTATACACTAATTTTAATATTTTTTGCATATTTTTTTGTGTTCAGAGCTACCACATTTTGACCTACACCGTTTACGACCCAAAGATATGGAATGACTTGCCACCTGTTGCATATGACAGCCCGTTTTGGTACCTGGGGGTCTTTGGATTAATTATCTGGGCCATGATGGTTGTCAACAGGGCGTCGGATGGATTATTAAACTGGGTAAGAAAAGGAGACACGGACTCTTGTTATCTTTTTTTTTTAAAGTTGACACGATTCTTTATTGAAATATTTTCTTTCGTTATTTTTTTTAAAAAGAAACGTACCCCACACGACTTAGAACTTGCCCTCTGGTTTTTCGGTTGCATAATCATCCACCCAATATTCTTTTTCCTCTTGGCCCGCTATTCAAATCAAATGCCAATGTTTATGCTCATCGCTATTTATCGGATGTGGTCCTTCCGAACCATTGGATTGTTCGTTCAGGAGGTTTGGGAGAAAGGACAACTTCTTCAGCTACGTCGACAAACTCAAAACAGGCTCGTTCCTAGAAGAATCCCTACCAAAGTCAGATAAGCAGCAGCTCAATGATGACGATAACGACTCTCCCTAAAAACCAAAACCTTTTCATATTTTCCAATTTCATAATTTAAAACAGTTTCCATTAATCAAATCAGTAAATTTGTTCCTTTGAACCAAAATTGTTGCATTGTTTTGTGAATGTGCAGACAGCAGTAAAAGTAGAATATTATATGATTTGTTGTAAAAGAAATGATGGAAAATGGTGATGTTGTACTAATTTTTTTTGGATAATTATTGAATTTTAATGAAATTTCTGAAAATTTATTTAAAAAAAACTATCTTGAATTACATTTACGCCATGTTATTTTACAGCAGACAATGGTACGCAATTAATAATACACAGATTAAATTGATATCTACTGCAAGAATAATTAAATAAAAATAGTTTTAAAATAAAATACAATTGCATTTAGTTTTAAATATTATCGGAATAAATTTTCCTTGTGTTCCAAACTTGATTTTAACTTTGTTGCAATTGATTGTTTTTAGGTTTTCACTCTTCAGCAAAAATGTAATTCGATACGTCACATTTCACGAATCATAAAATACCCAAAATGCAAATGCAAAGGCACTTAAGCAAATGCATAATATGAAGGTTTTACAAACTACTGATTTTAAATCTTTAATGAAAAACGATTTATGATATAAAAAACGGAAGTAGAATTTTTTCATTTTAATTTTGAAAAATCCACAAAAAAAACTCATTTTGACATTTTATTCATTGACCATATATGTTTTAATAAGGAACTCACTTTCATTGAAAAAAATTCTCTTGTAACTAAAATCTCTGAAAACTAATAACTTTACAAATATAAATATAAAAAATATACATACAACTGATAACATTCAATTCAAATCATTGGCTCCCTCTCAACATTTTGAAATATTTTCTCTTTAAAAAAAAAAATAGAATAATTTGAAATTGAAGTCAGGCTAGGTCAATATTGACTCGCCTCTTTTCCAACCACGCTGCTGCTGATGCTACTTTTATGAAGAAGAACTCTTAACACTTTTCCCCTCTTTCTATTCTATTCAGAAAAGTACATGCGAGTACGCACACACACACTACTGCTCTCTCTTTATCTCTTTTTTTTATCAAGCATCTTCACTTCAAAACCTTTTGGAATAATAATATTCCCATTTCCCTCGGAAAGAGAGAGTCGATGATGGTGATAACTCCGTTTACTTCAAGATCACTAGTCAACTGAACTGACTGAGAGTTTTATTGAGTTGCAACTTTTGCAAGCATTTCATTCCACATAGAATACAAGATCCGGTTTTATTTCCAACAGACACATCCCCTGCTTTTCTCTCCCTTATTCCTACTTTTTTCTTTTTTCTTGGCTGATTGCGTTCTCCAGAAAATTTATTCGTTTCAAATTGGAAAGAAACGCCAATTTAATAATGTGCGCTTTTCCTCCTCTTTCCTCATCTCCTTCTCTTCACTCACTCAAGTCAAGTCAATATACCCACTGCTTACCACTACCCTCTCCTTATATACTACAGTCAGTAGTATACTTTTGTGTAATAATAATACACTTACCATTTTTATCAGCAGCAGTACAAGCAGCAGCAGAAAAAAAGGCGATGGCAATAGTATCACTTTTTTTTGAATTGGAAATGAACATGAAGGGAATCTGAGAAAAATCAGAGAAAAGAAAAAAAATCTTGGAATGCCTGCAGTCGGCGTGTTACACACAAGTCTTCTTCTTCAAGTTGAGTTGAACACACACACAACACACAGGTCTCAGCTCATTATTTCAGGCTCTAGGGATATTATCACGATCATCATCATTGCCATGCAATGCAAGACACACCGTCTCCCTAGAGATGTGTTGCTGCTGGTGCTCCTCCTGCCTTTGCGTAGGGGAGATGAACAAGAAGAAGAATAAGAAAAGCAGCTTGTGCGTTTCTGTAGATACTTCCTTCCGGAGACTATCAACCCAACAGTACAAAAAAAATCCCTTTTCCCCTTGAACAAATCAATGAAGATTGATGACTCTCACTTTCCCCTACTTCATCTTATTATGTTGCTAGCCGATTTATATCCACCACATCATCATCGCTTCGTTTCTTCCCCTCAGAAGAAAAAAATTATTATTATTAGGTTATATTTATGGTTGGCAGTGTGTTATATTATTATTATTATTTCATTCACCACTACTGCTGGTATGAATTACTGGAGGAAGTGAACAGATCTATAATATATTTTTTTCCCTCAGAGGGAAAAAGTCAAGCAGAAAGAGAAGAAAAAAAGATGATGATAAGATGGTGGATCATTTTGTTGAAAAGAGTAATATGATGATAGGGATAACCTTATTTATGGTGTGGTGGTGATGGCGGGTGGAAATGAAAAGATTTGCCTGGAGCTATAATACTATCTTACGTGATAATATAATTTAACGCTCATTGCACCACACACACATTATATATACTGTACTATAGCTAGTTATATTTGGTCGTGCTGTATAATAAGAGGATAAAATAAGAGAAAATTCAGGCGTGTGTGACTTGAACAGTATGATCCTCTCTTTTATTGTCTTTGCTGAAAGTTGGAATGAAGTAACGAAGCAAAAAAAGATGGGATTCTTGGGGCTGATTGATATCGTATTGTTGTGGGAGGTTGGTTTGTGTGGTGGTGGTCAGAACGGGCTTCCAACATCTTTATCAATGTGATCATGATCATTATCGATATGTCGGAAGCAGAGATTTACTGTTATTATTGTATGGTGTAATGAGTTGTAAGTGGAAAATAAACTCTAGATGCGCTTGAAGGAAGGGCCGCTAGTTAGATTTTAACGCCGTTGTTAATTTCAATGGAGCTACATTTAATGAATTAACATCAGGTAATCTGACGCCGGTTCACCTGTCTTGATTTGATGTTGCATAAAACTAAATAAAGAGTATTTAAATGTTTAACGTTTTACCTGAAATTAAAATGAATGTTGTGTATTTTTTATTCTATAATTTGCTCTCCTTCAAATGTCTTCTTCTAGACATTTACAAACATCCAAACGTTCCTATCGAGTAACATTTTTTCTGATTAAAATAATTTTTTTATTTGTAAATTTTGTTGTATATTGGAAAGGGATTAACTAGCTCCATAGGTTTGAAAATAAAAATAGGACAGGATGACAGGATCTTCTAGTAGGAAATTTGTGTAGCAAGTGTGTACGAAATCGGACAAATAGTTAGAGAGCACCGAGGGTCGGCAGACTGAATGTCCATTTTAATAAAAAGGACGCGCTTATAATCAGCGGCCCATAATAAAAATAGGAAGGGGAAAAAAGATGAAATACCATGACCATAATCCAATGTTAATGATGACAAAAGACAACATGTACCAGGATCTATACTTGTACAACATGTCATTACATTCATCAGCGAGACAAGATGATTAATATTTGGTTTGGTTGACATCGGTATTCATATGCCTTGTAAGCCGCAGTAAATACAACAATATATCAGCTTTTAAGCTTACAATAATTAGTTTTTCATGTTCAGTGACTAGTTTAAATGAAAATAATAACTGATTTTTGGTAGTTGAATCCTGAATTTATATTTGAGGACTTGCTCTCCCATTTAAACTCGCACACACACACACGTGAGGATGACAAAACATGATTATTTTTTAGCCCTTTGAGTGAAAAATGACCGCATTTCCCAGATGTATGGTATTTCCGGCTGGAAATGTGCGTTGTATACGTGGATTACTAAATTCAAAGAGATTGAAACGTGTTTATTTTTTTGGCTGTGTTGCTTTACAATATTATTTGCTGCGGGCGGGCAGCGCGTTGTGTGAGAGTTTACTGGTTGGCAACAGAAACCGGAAGGATAAAGATGAGAAGGACCCTGAGAAAAGGCATTTATGATGCATACGTTATGTTGTTGGTGTACGTGAGTCTCCATGAATTATTCACGGTATCATCATCGGTGAAAATAGCATGAAGACTAAATCAACTCTGTGTGCGGTACCACTACGCGGGGTATTGGTAAATAAGAATAAAATTGAGACAGCAACTACTTAGGTATGAGAGTGAGATTTGGTGTGGGAAAGGAATCTCAAAAAACTGGTGAAAAGTGTGAAAAGCTGTGAAATTGATTTCGTGAGGTAGAGCGAGAGGCACACACACACGTTTTGGTTTGAAAGCGGAAGTTTTACATTTATCAGTTTTGCTTTTATGTAGAGAAGCAGAGAGAGAGAAGCAGATATTTTTTTATAGCCACGCACAAGGGAAGAACGTGTGTGTTAGATAGGAAAATCCATTTCAATACTGAATGAATGCAGTGTAAACAACAAAGCGAATTGTATTTTCCTCCTCGTGTCACACGGCGAAAACAGTTTTCTTTTTTTGGTTTTTGGTGGTGGTGGTGGTGACGCATTGAATATTTTCAACTTTTCCTTGAAAGCTCTCAAGTCCAAAAGCAGGGATCATGATGATATGATTAGATGAAAACATTTGCAGCAACAACAGCAAAGAAAAATATATTCATTTTTTTATGTACTCCAATTCAACCAGCACAGCAACTCTGTTCATGCATTCCATGCATGGCTGATTCTGAATGATCTTGGCCTTGGAAAAAAGCTGATTGAAGGCTCGATTTAAACTTTTCCATTTGGTATTCTTTATTTTTTTGTTGATCAACTGAATCAATCATTTACTTTTATTGTATTTCAAATAAATTGAGTTTTTTAGTCAATTGAATAAATATCATTATCAGATCAGCATTATTATTTTAGTAATGAGGACAAAATGTGCAGTGTTTATTAAAAAAATACTTTTCCTTGTTTGACGTCCTTCATGTCACATGTTGCAATTACATTCAATAATCATAATATCAAAATATCAGGAGTTTTTTTCTATACATTTTACCAATATACTAAATCGGATAAAATAGATGTTTGTTTAATAAATAACCAGTTTAAAAAATTGGACTGCTTATTGTTTTCCTTTTCGTAATATAATTCGTGGATGTTAAATTTTAGTGCCAATAAAAAATTAATAATTTATATTTTGTCGATGCGGGAATATAGATTTACGTGACGTACGGGAATTACGATGTAGACTGGTTTGGTCCTTAATCGAAATACAAATTTTTCCTGTAAATCTTTGAAAAACTATTTCCTTATCGGAAAGGATTATCAAAATATGACAATGAAAAGTTCAAATGTCGATTCCCCCCAAATTTTCCAAATGTTTTTGCTTAGTAACTTCAATAAAAAACCTCATTAAATTAACAATTACCTATACCAAAATACAACGTCATATAAATATGCATATTATTATATGGGGAGATTTATATGTATAGTAACATAAAATATATACATTCTTATCAAAAGTATTCAAGCAGAAGCATATTATCAAGTATCAAATAAACAACTTAACCTCAATGGTCGCAGCCGAAAATTGATTTACTCACATAAACATTAAACTCAGCATGTCAGTAGCATGATTTGTGTACACACAAGCATAGATATTTATGTATCTATGTTTTTCAAAGAGTTTACATTTCACTACATTGCATACTTCACGTTATTGTACAATGTAGATGTTGTGTGGGCCTGGCCTAAAACCCGGTATGATAACTGACGACCTATTGCGATGACGATGAATGAAACAGAACAGCATTTATAAAAGATAATACAGAAAAGGGTGATGTGATGATGAGGATAAATTTTTTTTTTAAAAATATTTGGATTTAAACCCAAATTTACTTTTACATATAAAATCTCAAAAAATACAATGTAGCTTATTGTACACAGCAGCACAGCAAATACAAAAATATTCATTTTTATGCTTGGGGCAGTTCGTACATCACCGTATCAAATACAATCAATCCTTCATTTTCTCCATCCTCTATGTGAATTCATGATTTATGGCTATTATAGATCATATATAGACAGGGGAAGAAAGGAGCTACTTTTGTTTGGCTGACGTAATTTGTAGACATTCCCATACCGAGGTGAGATGAAGGTTCCAAAAATATTTATCCTGCATTGATTGGTGATTGCAAACAGAAAGATGATGATACAGCAAAATTATGATTTGGTTATCAGTTTTTAAGCAACGTTTAACCCCATATATCATAATGTACAATGTAGACATTATCCTGTGTATATGAAAGTTATTAAAGGATTATTATTAAAAACACCAACAACATTTTTTAAGTACGTGAGCATTGTATATAATGTAGGTATATACCTATGTATCTAATACATCCATGTCACATCGTCACATGGACGAAAGGTGAAACTATTTGGTGACAAAGTTAATCGTTTACATTCACATCCCATATTATTTATATATTTACCATCATAATTTTAACTTTGTGTTGTTTGTCATGGAAAATACATACCAATATACCCACCACAGATTATAAAGTCATATATTTCCCTATATACCAATTGTCGCTAACCATAAAGTCGGTTCCATACTTCCCTGTAAAAAAGCCAATAAAGGTATTATGTTTCCTTTACTGATTTCTGTTTAGTCACCACAATCAACATTTACTATAAAACTTGTCCAAATCACACCATCATCACGTCAGCTGCATTTGTGCTCTGTGCGGTATGGCAATGATGACGATGATGATGATGATGGGAGGAACATAAGCAATTGACGGATGATAGATGACGAATATACCTTCTGGAATCCTGTTACTACTACTCTTCATGTGGCGTACTGCACAGAGTATGCATTATGCATGATGATGATGGGATCATAATATGAGTAACAAAAAAAACATGTATAGTAATTTAGTTTTTAGTTTCTACTTATAACTTTGTAAGTTAAATAGCTATATATGATGGGATTATGGTGATTAGGGGCATGACTGATGTCCTGTTGTGATGATATGTTGAATGACACGACACACATTTGAGGATAGAAACCTCACATGTGCTTACATGAGTGTATGCATATCTATAAAAAAATATATGTGTGCACAAATACAAAATAAATTGAATATTATTATCATGTGTACATTTTCTTTCCTTAGTAAAATCCCGACCATAACAAACCTTACTGGATATATTTTATGACAGCTCTTTTTCCTCCTCATATTTCATAGTTTTTTCAATGCAAAAAAAACCAAAACAGTTCAGTGAACGTTCGAGTTCAAAATAATCTCTGCTCACAGAGTAATCACAAGATCAAGTTACTTGGTGATCAATTTAATTTTAATAGTTTATCATACGACGAAGCAGTCAAAGATAATAAAATGACCACTTATATACATTTCCAAAAGAAATAATAAATTAATTTAAAAAGTTCATTTAACTCTTTATTTTAAATAAAAAGTAGAAATTTATTATAAAACAGCGTGTTTTAAACAGCCTTTTATTTTGGAAAGGAAAATATATTTTTTAAACTGGAATCACGCACACGTGGTCATCACATCACCATTACAACAATATGTTATTTTCCGCTCAACTCTTTCAGCTCAGCTAAAAAGCCAAAACACACAAGAATAAATGTCCTTTTGTGCGATTGTATATGAGTTTGTGTGTTTGCGACAGTGTGACTCACGCACAGTGGATTTTTGTCCGTGATATTTTGTTTCAGTTTTCAAGTTGTTTAAAATTCAAGTGCTGGTACACTCATCATTTTTTATTCCTTGTGCTTGTACTCATGATGATGATGATGCTGTTAGTACATTGAGCCTAGTTAGTTTGAGATAAAAAAAAGTTGCGCAGACATAATAAGCAGTAGTGTGGTTCACTTTCATAATAATTAAATTATGACACAGAGCCAGTTTTTGTGGTGGTTTTTATACCGTAGTCATAATGTTCACATGTCTAGTCAGCGTCAGCTTGTGTGGAAACGGCAGCAGCAGCAGCTGCACTCATTTTAAACTCTTTTTTTTCTCCATGATTGCCTTTTTATTATAGGCTTTATTGCGTATACACTTATATTACAATTTTCCCAAAAATCCAAAGTCTGAATTCCTGATTTTTTTTTGTCTAGTGAATTTAGTGATATTATTATTATTATTTACTATAATTATTATTCAAAGTGTATCGAGGCCATAAAATATAAATATTACTTTATTTAATTGTCTTTTCATTTGGAACTTCGAGTTCAAGTGGACTGAAACCTGAGCTTGTGATTATTAAATGTAACTTAAAACACAATCATAATTATTGAGAGCAGCTTGAGTGCGTTGTTGTTTGCTTCTCGTGGCAGTGGCATTGCTGGTGGAATTTTCCATGCAAATAAAATAGTATTACGTTGTGAGTAAATTGACTTGTGTTGCGGCAGTAGAAAGAAATAAAAAGCAATAAGTGTGTAATGTGATCTGATCAAGAACCTCATAAAAGTTTGAGACGCATATCGCATCACCGTCATCCATCATCCTTTTTTCTTCTTTCTTTGTTCACAAGATGCAAGCTAAATGCAATATAATGTGAGGAGTGAAGTTGTAAGTTGAATTAGAGATGGGATTTTATTACTGACTGTAATTATTTGGATGGTATATGATGCAAAGTAAATACGTATTTTAATTTTTTGCTGGATTGTTTGAAACAAACGAGAGTATAATATATATTTTTGAACACTCTTTTTAAACCTCATTCGTTCTTGTTATATTTACTTTGTCAAGCGTTGACAGATAAAAGGATTTGACAATTACCTGTGCCAATCGCCAAACAGTGCACTTTAAGGTTTTGGCGCCAATACAAACAAAAATTGTAGATACTAAAATATAGTACAGTAAAGGTTGTCTACAGAGTTAAATTTGTTGTTAGAATATGCGTCGACCTGAACGAATCTTATGGTATAGATGACTTTCTCTTTTATAATTTAAAGTTGATCGGACAATCTACACCACCAATTTTCTTGATCTCCTTAAAAATAGTGCAGCACTTTAAACGTACCTATTTCCTAAAGGATATTTCAAAATACCTACATTAACGACATAACATCATGAACTATGAACAACGCAAATGATACATGTTCATCAGCGGAGGATCCCAGCTCTACAATAGGCGCCACAACAAATGCAAGTTCACCTGAAAATTACGGTACACATTTCATATACCTAACTCATTTTTAGACACACAAATAATGTAACATAATTATCATTCGAATAAATCTAGCTAACTTGAGATTCATTCACTTTGTCATAATTTTACATTTATGAGAAAATTGACATTCCAAAATATAATCTGTTGTCTCCTTCTGTCAAATTTATTAAAAGAAAAGCTCCAATTATTTATCCCATTTTTTACTTATCCAGAGCATTCACTACGAATTAGCTATTGCGAGCGCAAGCCAAAACACCTTTTTCCCACGGGGTATGCAATACAGTCAGCAGCGCTCTCATTCCATTGGAAATTCCTTTTAGATTTTGGCTTGTGCAATTTTGTGATTGCCGTCAACAAACGCTACCTTATTTACATGCGTAGTAATGAATGACGTAATTAAAGAAGAAAAACAATTCTATGGATAAAGATCATATCTTCCTTCATCTCCCCCTCTGACTAAATGTTCCATAATGATGATAATAAAAAATGGCATATCTCCTTTAAAAAATTTAAACCTTAACAATTAGCTATTCTACGTGCATTAATAAAAAATTGCAGGAATATCCACTTTTTATCAGGTAGGATTGCATCGGGCGAGTTGGAGCTTTACATAATGATGCACATGTAGTTCGGAGGTTACAATTTATAATAACTTTGTATAATAATGAATTGATGCAAAATGCATCAATAAAAAATTTACTGTTTACGTTTACTGTTTTTACAGTGGTGCGTAAGTAGGCATTATGCATGCAACAAAAAACTCTTTCAAGCCATTCAAATATTTTACCCTTTCAATTCTCATTCAAGTATCAGTTCCTCGTCTAAACATTTCATATCATTTACATGCTCTAGATCAGATCAGTTTTCAGCTAGTCAAACTTTCATTCTTTTTGTTTAAAAAAAATAGTCATTTTGCTTATATTTTGCATATTTTTTTTAAACCTTTCCTCCGTCTTTTTTATTATTCGCAGAAAAGACTGACTTTTATCTCGCCAGAAGGATGGCAGTGGAGGAAGTTCGAG
>JAITYZ010003101.1:0-16577 GCA_027744595.1 Paronellides praefectus | reverse complement strand
GGCGTGGTGTGGGTGTGGGTGTACGTGTAACATAATACTTTATATATAAATACCTATGTCATTTAGCGTACTTTTATGTGATTTTGGATTATATGTAATATTTGTTCGCTACAGATGCATGGTACACTTTCTGGAATCTGGATCTATCTTTTTTACTTGATGAATTAATATTTAGGCATATCCGTCGTACATCAGATCAGGAGTTGCATGGATCGGCCTCACCTCGGCTAGTAGATGCATAATGGTATGTGGGTGGAGCTGTTGGCTGGACATTATAGCATCAATTTAAATGGTCAATCAATTCACGGGACAATACAATGTGCATTTATTTCATCTTTTGGTGCAGAATACAATAATATTTAGGAATACTTTATATGAAGACAAACACATCATTCATAAATATGTACATCATAAATACAGTTGCACTTTTAAAAGCATAATATATCATATAAAAACATAGCACACAGACATACAGGCAAACATATTGGTATTAATACGCACGAAACAAATTCTTATTTAGGCAATATGTGTACATTATAGTTAATTTTTTTGGGAATTATAAAATGACATTAATTTTATGCCCATTTGTTGTGCTCATTGTGAAAACTTTTCTTATACATTATTCAATTATTTTGTTGTTTCATCTGTAACGTTAAACATGAAAGAATTACATACTTTATTATCACTTCTTGCAAAATTTATTATCATACTGACTACAGCATTTTTTATATTTAATGTGAATAAGGACAGCATGGTGGCGGCGGAGATGTACTCTTTTTTTTAAGATGTTTCCATTTCACACTGCTCTGGTTTGTAGTTATTGGCAGTTTTTAGTCTTACGAGCCAGGCGGGCGATGGTGTTGCGAAGGCTAGATGAGTTCCAAAAACGACTGTCGCTTTTCCCTTTAGCTTCGTTTTACTTTACAACTCCACCAGTAGAATAAACGAACCTGTAAGTTCTCCGTTTACGCTGATATTTCGTCACTTTTCGTCATTTCTCTTTCTCTCTGCTTGCTGCTCATTATGTACATCTTTTTGTTCTGTCATTCAACCTCATTAAACAACCCGTTGTGGTTCTGTTCTCCGGTATACCAGACAGAAAGGACAGTGAATGCAGCATGCAAACATTGATATAAGGAATACGATAATAACTATCACAGCGGCAGATAAAGCTGGCACCCAACTGAAATATACACAGAAAATTTAGTACATATTCAATGAAATGTATAAAAGTTTATCGTATAATTTTTGTAAAAATTTGTTTTATTTTCAGAACGAAACTTATAATTAAGAATTCTCTCTTCAAATTTAAAAAAAACACAGCTCGAGAAGGTCACAAAAACATATTATCATCAGCCTTTTGTATTTATTATACAGACCAACTCGACACAATATTTCATGATTTTTTATTTATCTATTTTTGCATTTAAAATAAATTATGCGTATTTTTTACACATTAAAATGGTAAAAAAACTACTAAAATCAATGTCTCGTTGAAGAAGACTTTTCTTTTCCACATGAGTGCGTATGAAATATAACGCAAAGCATTGACAGAACTCATCATTGAAATCAAAACAAAGATACTACAGCGTCGTCACATCATCATCGCGCAATATAAAACATTGTCAGAGAAAGTAGAAATGAAAGTGAGGTGAGAAAGTTCGTGGTGTGAAAAGGATGATGATGATAGGGGCTTGTGACAGTCAACAGTGTAGCGATAGGAGTCATTATACACCTATGTATATATATACACAACATATTTCATTCCAGACATTCACAATAACACTCTCAATTGTCAGTCGCACCACTACTACTTGTAATAACGATGATGGGGAATAAATAAATTAATTGTTAAAGAGGCAAAAGGAGATGCCTGTGTGTCTACAGCAACCTAATGAATGTTTCCCTCCGGTATTTCCAAAACAAACGTTGTTCATCACCATCAACAAACGTTGCTTTCTCTGTACTATTCACTACCACTACTCTTAGATACCATGTCATCATTTTCATTTCTTCAGAACAACATCATCATTCATCAATGATGAATCATCATCATCATCATCATCATCATCATAACTTCATTCTCCATGTGTTCCTTTTTTTACTACAAGGCTTTACGACGACCTGGAGTCGCATTTCATTGTAGTTGTTCATAAGCATAATCATGATTCCATCTTATACGCCATTTGAATATATGTGTATATTCACCCTGCTTCCAGCAAAGCAACCTATATATTTACGTCAAACTGATGATCGCATATATGTAAACATGTTACGTATTTATAAATACTACGCCAATACCTAACTCAAAGTGTTGACTTAGAAAGAGAACCATGTGCGAGTCTTTTATGCTATAAGATCAAATAATAATAATAATTATTATGTCTCTTGCTATCTATAAACTAACGAATTTTAATTCAATGTACACGTAATGTATGTGGACGTATATAGAGCAATTATTTGCCCATAATAATACGTTGCTATTTTGTTGGTACATGTCTAAATTTAGAATTTACGTACTTGGAAAACAGATTTTGACTGATTTCGCAAGTAAATACACTTTCGTTTCATTGCTTTCATATATTGACAAGTGTTAAACTAGATGATTTCCCTTCAACAAAGAAAGAGAGAAAGTGTGAGTAAGGGAGAGAGAGAGCAGCGCTCTTCTTTATACTGGCTTCTTTACTAAAACATTCCACATTTCATACGTCCTCCTCCCTGATTTACTACAACTTTATTTTTATAAATATTATTATCTCTCTAATAAAGACTTCACTGGAATTTGGGATATCACACCACGGCACGGTTGTTATTCTTGTAGTAAGATGTGTGACAGATGAACATGTATACACAGCTGGAAATGTTGGAGCCCGGGGTTACTAAATTACTTCCATCATGACATAAGGATTCCCGACTCCAATTTTTAAGAACAAAAAATAGTAGATATGGATAGGATTTGCTGAAGCGTGTTTTTGTGAGCAAAAAAAATATTGTACATACATACATTCAACATTAGATATTAAATTTTATATGGCTTTGTATACATTTTATTATAGTTTTTACTTTCGTAGGTGAACATTAAATTGGTATATATATTTGTTCGAGAAAGGAATCTTTTTAAGGATCTCGCTGTATACTACAGTAAATATGAGTTGAGAATAAGGAGGGAAACAAACAAAGGGCGATAATAAAAGTAATTTATAATTCATGTCACGTTCATGTTTCATCCACCCCACTAACAATCTAATAATAACATTCTTTTACATTTCTTCCCTTTACTATGGATTAACCATTTATACATATGCAGGTATATATAGATCAAAACCATACAAAAACTAGGTGAGCTGGTTAAAAAAATGCAAATAAGAAAATAAAAAGACCTGACATTTTGGTATTAACTTTATGGCACATGAAAAAGCGAGAAAGGAAACAAAAAATCTGTGCACACCTGTGCCTCAACCGCTGTACGTATTATACCACATTCATAAAAAATAGAGTTGAAAAGAGTTATTTTATTTAACCTATTCACCTCTCTCCACTTTCTTTTTCACTCTTTTTATACTTATGTTAATAGCAAAATAGAAGGTGACCGAAATAAATGTTTTGCTTTTTATCTGAAAATCTGTTTTGGTTTATATATTTTATTTTGTATACTTGTTTCTATTTTTAACAATAATAAGAATCATTTTTAGTACCGAGTAAGTTTATGCGTGTGCTGAATGTGCACGTGTTATAAAATCTTGTTAACGTTTTATTTTTTGTGTAAAAACCACACATTGTCAAAACGAGAAGAATCCAGCAATACGTCAACTGTCAAGGTTTGGATTAAGTGTCAAGTCGTGATGGCACGACTGACAGACGAAGGGGTTAAATCATCAGACATTCCCGAGGATTATAAGTAAATGATGAGCTGGCGACGAGGGCTGGCGAGATGCTGTCTTTTGACATAGATTTTTTTAGAGTTTAAAAAAAGAAGAAGAAATACGTTCATTGGGTTTCCTTTGTTTACATTTAAAAAAAATCTCTTGGGTGTTTTGTTGCTGTTCATAGGTTCATAGTTCATTGAATACTTACTATTATGTTATACAATTTGTTTAGTTGCGTTAAGGATTTAGATCTTGTATATATAACATAAGCAAGCACTGTGTACGTAGCATATATACATATAGATGTACATACCAATCCTAAGTATAATTTGTATTTGCAACTTTTATATTCGTTCAGTAAATGCACACACACAGAGAAACTGCACAGAGATATACAGGTATGTATTTAGTGGAGAATTTTTCTTTTTTCAACACAAAAGAGATTTTTGTTGGCTTGCTGCTTAGAGGGTTGATTAGAGAAAGGGTTTCCATGCATATGGTTGTTTGAATAAAAATACGCTCGAACATTTACCATTGGGCATATTGTACCTAATTTACAGGTGATTTACTTGGAAATAAATTTGTAGGGCTTTGGAAAAAGGGCGAGAAAATGGTCTGTGTACGTACGTGTTGTTTTGCTAAATGCCTCTGGGAACAGTTTGCCTTTGTGACAAGTTGGCTAAAAACCCTGATCAAAATACGATATGTACTAGGTACATACAAAAACATTTTACCGTACACGTGTGTCCTCAATTTTTACTTTAACAGGTCCATCACAAAAAAAATCCCGAACCGTTCTTCTGCATTATAGTAAATCCACGAATTCCTAGTATATTTATATACGTTGCATCTTTTTCCTATATTGCCATTGTCTCATAGTGCCAAATTAGCATCGATATTGTAAAAATGATTTTCACAAAGGAAATGTAGATAGAGCAACCTCTTCTCTTCCTATTTATACGGCCGATTACTTTCAAACAAAAAACACAAGTAGCATTGTCATTTCACATGCATATAATATAGTACTTCAAACAATGGACCAGTGTACTCTACGTCAACAATGATACTTCACTCCAGTGTTATGTCGTCATATATATTTATGGACGTCATGACGATAACTTATTTGATTTATCATTTCTCATTCATCTCTGCCATTCATCGTATTCCAGTCAGTGCATATTGTAATATATTAAATATATCGTGAGTAATTCTTTAGTGAATATTAAGATTTTTTCTCATTCTTTTCGCAATCTTTCCTTTTGCCATCTTCTCATCATGTGGTGTGTTCAATGGGGTGCTAAACAACAAGAAAATGTAGACAACTTGCTAGTCTTCTTTGAAGGAAAAGCTATTAAATGAGGACAAAGAAAGTAGCTCTGAACAAGACATGAATACTGAGAGATTGGAATAAAAGAAGAAAAAAGACTCTTCAATACAAAGAAAGTCTTGGATTGAGGCTGGTTAGGTATACTTGTGTATTGTGCACATGTCTATCTATACATATAATATACACTGTATATTATACAGATGCATGTAGATGTGTTATGGATGTATATCTTTATATACATACTTATGTTATTCTATGAAAACTTTGTCTAACCAAACTTATTTAGCATAAAAGCACCAATGATGACTGAAAATTTGTTAAGTTCGCGTGAATGAATTAAAATAGCAGTTAGTCTATACCATCTAATTTGGTATATTAATGTAGTACAGTTCATACCAGAATAATGGCCATTATGTCATGTGTTGTATGCATGTGCTTTCTATATGAGTATACTTTCTTAAATATATAACTGCATCCAATTTTACATCAGGATCAGGACTAAAGGACACTATGAAAAAAAACTGCAAGCTATAAAAGCAGTCGTGAAATTATTTTTGGTCGATGTGAACAAAAAAAAGGATTAGTATGAAAGGAATTCATCTTTCAATAACATTTCAGTTACCTGTCCGTTCAAGTCAATGTATTTGAATTGTGAATTAGCATGCAAGTATCCACATGGTGTCTCCAGATATAAATCCTTGGAGGAGAGCATAATTGACCAGAATAGCACGAAAGGTCGGTCGTCACAGGTGCAAAAATTCTGACACAATTTCCTAAAATTTCAGTTTTCAGCCCAATACCAAGCAACCGCCTCTTGTAAAAGTATAAATATGACATTATCCTCCCAAACAACTGCACTATGGCTTACAAAAAGGCATTTAAAATATACATGTGCACTAAGTGCACTGCACTTATTGCTTCCAAAAGACACAGTTTCAAGCTGAAAATTTCAGTGTGACAGATCTACAATTTGAGAAAAAATCTCACGAAACTTGATATCAGGTCGATAGGCAACAGAATACAGGTAATTCTAGTAAACTGGAATAAAGGAAGGAGCAGCGTGTGCTTTTAATTTCAGCAGAATGACATAATGTCATTCAGCAACCAAAAACACTTAAAAATTATTATAAATTTACCGCACAGCTTTACAGTTAAAGATCATTTGGTGTTTTTTTTCATTTGTTTTCGAGTTTTTATATTGTTCCTTATTAGCCCTAGTTTTTGTATAAGGAAAGGTTTAAATACAAACATACGATAAAGGTTTAAAAAGCTTATTTGTGTATTTTTACGTAAATACGATCGTTTTCTGAAGCCTGAACTTCTCCATAATCAGAGGCAAAACATTAAACATACATATCTCGAGTCTTGCTTGGTCAACAAGGACATGGTGAAAAGTGATGTTGGTTTGAGAGAAGCAAAATATTTATACTACTTGAGTCTGGAGTAAAAGTTAAAGTGCGGAAATGGAAAATGTTTTTAAAAAATATGGAAAAGGAGAAAAATTAAAGAATCCCATCTTTCAATACATATAAACACTTAAACATCATCATCCTTCCATTTTTAACTTTCTCTCTCTCTACTTTATCTCATAATCTACTATGTGAACAGGGATGAGTTGTGCTCGACTTGTGTGTGGGAACTCCAAAGGGAACACTTTATCGCGTGAAAATAAGAAAGGACTACCTGCCTTCCCAACAGCTAAACCCAATATTCAATACTTGAGATGTTGTTGAATGATTCGCTGCTCTCTCTGCCGCAGATCTGTTGCTTTATTGCAGCTTAACCAGAAAAGGAATCTATTTTTTATCATGGTCTTTTCATGCATACATACATAGTACAACATCCAATAGAGTGAAGTGTAGAAAGAAGAAGTTCAGAAGAAGAAAAACCAACTCCCAAGGGAGGGTTTACCAATTCCACTTTCAAAAGACTGGCTTGCCTTTTGCTTTTCTTCCACTCATTCTTCAAATGATCTTTTGCATGGGGATCTTGTCGCTTTAGTAGCTTCTTGAGTAAATAAACTTTACATGAGAAGGGAATATATATACCATGTATACGTATATTTATTTATTCTATTTTCTTTTGCTATTTTTCATATACAGTTTGCTACCAATGCCGATTCGTTGAACAGTAAATAATCCTTTTGCACTTGCAGCGTACGTATGTGGATCAGTATATCTCTTTTTACAGTGCTTTCATTATGTAGCCGCTAAGAAGTAGAGGTTTTAATCACCATTTTGTCATCGATATAATGTATCCATTGGTATGTATGCATGTCTTGGTGTACATATACTCATCATGGTTATTTAAAGCCTGATAGATTCGTAAAATATTTATACATGGTTCAATTTCATGTCCATCATACACGTCATAGGAAGTGAACTTTTAACAAATTCTAAAACGTTCGTGCCCCATTTCAATAAGACAACTTTGACTTGACTCACATTATTATGTATTATTATTAGCATCGTATCTACATTTGAGAACTCACCTGTGTTCTGAACCATCAAAGGTTTTTTTTATCTTGCCTGGTTGTGACGTATCCGGTGGTTCTGTCGTTGTTGTTGTGGACATTATGCGGTTTCTATAATTCCGGTCACAGTCCACCTGCGCTATGATTTGAGTGGAGAACATAAGAAGAAATAGAAGATACATTGTCACACAGCGAAGCAGGATGAGGAGATGAAAAATATCTCTCTGTTATTGCTGTTGTTGATGTCGATGATGCAGCCTTCAAATACTGTACTACAAATTGTATTATTGATACTTCGTTGATGATGAAAAGTACACAACAGGCAAACACAATAATATGTCCTTATCTGCTTTCAGTATCTTCCTTCTCTTATTGCCCTCTTACAGAGAAAAATCCTGCCATGATGAAACAAGTTTTTTTTCAACAAGCAAGCAGATTGACGAGAGAGAAGAAGAATACAAAAATGGGGTCTTATAGACTTACGTATTTGCTCTGCTCGGGTGTTTTTGCTATTGTTGTTGATTTTTTCTCTTTTTGAAAAAGGCAGATGAGTGGAAGCTGTTGCTTTTTTTAAAAATGAACTTTACTTTTAAAACCGAGTAACATCCACACATTTACGTATACATCATCCTATAAGGTGGTAATATGACTAAAGGGGTTTCTTTGGGTTTATAGAAAGCATCCATCCACTTTTCTCACTTGAGCAGACACACCAGATGCTCCACTGCTCCTTTTACCGTTATAATAGTAATTTGTCCATGTCCAACCGAAAAAGACAGGGAACAAACTATCCTGCTCCTACCACTGCCAGAATTAGGGTTGTTGTGTCAGGGTTGTATATGATGTTGTAAAACATGGAAGCAAGTAATGGAAATATATTGAGGATGATGGTGATGAGTGCCCAATGGTAGTGGTGCCATTCAAACTGCTGTCAAGATGATTCAATCCAAGAACTTGAAAATCAATTTATCTCAACATTTTTTTGCTGACTGTTTCCTGAAGCCAAATGCTTATTACAGTTTTGGTTCTTTTTTTTGATAAAAATTGTAGTTTTCGTTCATCATTGATAGCTAGGTGCACAATATAATGTACTTGTCTTGTACTTGAGAGTTTTCTAGAATGGCAACAATTTGCGCGCACAGTGGACACTGTTGATATATATTTTTTTAGAAATATCAAATATCTAAAAAAATCGTTTACGGGAAACTGGGATATAACATAAAAAGTTTGCGGATTAGAGTGGTGTCTATATTTCGTTGGTTATCTTTATCTACAAGCTACACTTGCGAAGGATATAACACACAGTAACAGCTTGACACTGAAACGTGAGTTGTTTTTCTCCATGGTGCATGGGTTGTAGCTAAAATCATTTGGCTAAAAATAGAGTTTTTTAAAAACACAAAATGGAATGAGTTGTTGACGTCTACGTTGTTTGTACATGATGAAAAGCCTCTTATAAAGCGCATTAATTGGATTGAAGTTGTAGCTTTAATCTGAAAATGGAAGATATTTTAAAAACACAAAATGGAATGAGTTGTTGACGTCTACGTTGTTTGTACATGATGAAAAGCCTCTTATAAAGCGCATTAATTGGATTGAAGTTGTAGCTTTAATCTGAAAAGGGAAGATAAAGTTCGTTTACAAGTTTTCCCACGGTTTGATCTTCGCCATTCTCACTGATTTTAAACTTTAAATAGAATAGAAACAGGAATAATATGTTATTTCTCACAATATGTACAATTGATATCATTAAAAAAATAGGTATCACAATATAACACACCTATTCCATCAAAACATAAGCGCACTACTGATATTGTAATTATTGATTAGTGGGCAAATGTAATGTTATGGTGATTATCGAACTCATGATTTCATTAAATTCATTTAGATTTAGTTACGTAGTATGATAAAGTGGATCAACTTCTATTTTGTTCATTATCTCTTTCGGCTTCCTGCTAACTTAACTAAAACTAGTCAGGAAAAGAGTAGATTTTTTTTTCATTTACCGCAAGTAGCATAATCCTTCATAAAAGTCCTTTTGAAGCAATTGTTTTGTGGTTGTTATTGGCTCAAAACAAAGCTTTTGTCCAAATGGTTGCTCCAAATAGATCTGCACGAAGGGGAAGAAAACGTATTATTTTGTGATTTCGATATTAAAAATGCAACTTGTTGACTAAAGTACTATAGTCGGTCGAAAACAAGGATAAAAGCATAATACATTAATGTATTTATGTAAAATGTCAATAAAGTTGTGTACAAATAAGTACGGTACGTACTTCACGGCGGAATTTGAATCACTTTATGGTTATTCCGAAACAATAAACTATCATGTTTGATAGCGCAATAAAAATGTATGCAATCATATTTTGGAAATCCCAAATTGGGAGTAAATATGAAATATATTCATGAAAGCCAGGCAGCCAGAGTGTGTTATCTAACGCAATTAATATAAATGTAGATGACAAGTAGATATTAAACATAAGGGGTGGGCAAACAAATCGAAAGTAAAAATTAAAAAAAAATCATGTGTATGTATATTAAATATAGTACATAATATCATACAAATGTTGCTTTTGAAAAATAAAGTTCCAGAAAAATGTGGGGTTTTTATACTTGTTAATCAGCCCTACCAAAACAAACTGAAATCATGGCATTAAGAAAAGACGTAGTAAGGGCATAACACACGCAAGAAAACTTTTTTTTTTTGTATAAAATCAAGCAGTCTTTCCACATTTCATTTAAAAACACAAAATGACATTTAGGTATACACATTTAAAAGTCTATTTAACTGACGGCATCAAATCAACATTCTTTTGGTAGATGCAAAAAGTTTTACACAGAAAGAGAAAGTATTGTCATTATTCCAATTATAAAACTCCTAGTGAAAGTTGGATGGAAGTTTCTTAAAAAGCGGGAATATACATCTATTTGAACAACATTACTTTCATTACATGGTGCATGCACCCATTTTCTTTGTCCCCTAGTTTTAATGTAATTTGATCCTGTATGTTTTTGTTTAGGAATATGAAAATGAAACGTAATTCTGGTTTAAAATAGACTTCTGTGTCTGTAAGTACTCTTAAAAAAACATCCTGTCAAAGTTGAAAATTCAGAAACTTTCAAATAAAGGACATAGTGGTAATAATAGACGTGGCTAAATTGCTTTCTGCTTTGCTATGAACTAAATATATTATGGTACTTTTGTTGTCTATCTTAAAATAAATAGCCCCCAATGTATATATTCACGTCAAAACATACGTATTTCCAAAAAAATCATATTCCTAAAAATTACGAAATCTTAAATTCCAAATCGCTGAAACCTTTTAACTTTCACGTCTACTTTAAATCTTATTTTCGAGTTAGTAGTTAGTAGTGTATAAAAACTTTTAAGGAGAATGTCATTGCCACATGTGCTCAATAAAAAGTCGTACTTTTTCAATTTAAAATTGTCGTCAAGCTCTATAATAAGTAAAAAGCTTCAATTTCCTTTCCGTGCATCCAGTTCTTTTTACCAAAATATTTTCAGATCTTTCAACTATTATATTGTTTGTTACATATATTATATATCTTATTACGTATTATGCGGACCATCAAACATTATGTATGACATGACGCCTAAAGTCACCAGGAGAAATGAACAACAACAATCTAAAGTGCAATAAAGGAAGAATACACACAATGATCTCAAACAAAAAGGCAAATAATACACATTTTATTGTGTACCTACTGTACTATTTACAACTAACTGTGGGGGATGAAATAAAAAGTAAACACACACATTTTAGCGAGACTTTCCTTTTTCATTTCATTCCTAATTACGATCCTAGCATTTTGTTACAGCGTCATCCGCATTATTGGAACGCTTGTTGTCATGTTAGATGAACAGCGAGAGAGAGAAAGCAATGGGGAAGTGGAAGTAATCGCAATCAAAGTGAAAGTCTGAAATGAAAGCATGAAACACGCTGTCAGAGGAAAAAAATAAGCCTCTCGCTCGCGCTCTCTCTCTCTTGTGGTTGTTGTAGTATCGCAAATAGAATTATCCACAGTTTCCATTCGCTTTCTATTTTCTTTTCCCCCTCATAATCGTTGCTATACATGCATAATATATTGCTTGTTACTTGTTTTGTGAACATCAATGATATATCGCATGGCCCATGTCATTTGGGTGCATTACGCATAAAATGAGGATAGGTAGACGACATGGATGCTTACATGAAATAAATAATCTTGATGCAACTGGAGTACCAAAATGTAGCGGAAGCTGTGATAATAATTTTGATTCAATTCGCCAGCATCGCTAAACGTTTGCCTACTACTGGACGGAAAAGGAAAAAAACCATGAAGTAACCCAGGTAGACAGCAATTCCATTTTTTGTACGTATCCCGCTCGGGAAGGTAGCATTGGGATTCGTTTGGGAAATGGCAGACCGCCCCGCACAAAACCCAGTACAAAGGGAAACGCAGTGAAAATGCCCGTAAACGACCCACTGATTCCCAAACTTTTCCCGCAAATAAACCACGCAATTCCCATTCCGCTCAACAGGGAAAAAACGTACGATTTCAGCACAATACCGAGTCATAAAAATGCAGTATGTATGGATGGAAAATATGACAGAAATGAAATACGACAAAAAATTAAGAGAACTACATGGTTTTATTTAATTTATATGGATATACTTAACCTATGACACAAAAAATTATCGTTGCTATTGTTTAAAGGAATTATAGCACATTTCCCAACAACATCCGTCACTTGTACCGTTACATTTACATTGCTTAATTTAACCTTATACACGTGTAAGTACTTGCTAGGGATAGGGTACCAATTACAATTTTCCTTCTGGAATTCATTACAAATGAGTAATTTACTAAGAACATTAATGAATTTTAAACATAAAATTCTATCAGATCGATCATAAAAACAATTATTTCCTTCCTTTAGAGTTAAAACAAAACCTTCATACTGTATCTTCTTATCTTTAACATGACAGCTAGCGTTTAAACTTGGACTTACACTTAAAAAAGATTTTTCTTCCAGTACCCGCCTTGCAACTTGTTCCAGCTGTAAATGTTGGCCCCTTACAAGACGCTTTAGCTTATGCATAAAGTTTTCGAAAGGAAACGCACTAACTTTATCTAGATTACCATAATTCAAACCATCATCCGAAATGTGCAAAAGATTATGAACATTGTATATTAAAAATTGATCTCCGTAGAGAACCTGTCCTGAATCAATGAATTTTTGCAGAAGATGGCTGGCGACAGAATTATATTCTATTATTCCAGCACGGTCAGACAGTAAAATTTTCATCGCGCAGTGAAGGAACATGAAATTTTGAAGCACCTCGTCTTTTACTACATTTTTTAATGCACACTTATTAGAACAGCTTGAAAGATACAAACTTAAATTTTTCACAGAGATGCCTGGAAGTCTAACGGGCAATGGACCTGATATCCAGGTTAAAATGAGCTTTTCTCGTAACTCCTAAACATACGAGGTGCATATAGTCAAGTACAAAACAAGAAACCATATCTATCTCTAAGCCTACTAACGGTGATGTAGAGTTAGGCTGATGATGATCACTATCTTTTTTTGCCCTAAATGATTCATTTGTTCTACTAGTGCCACTACGACTAGCGAAAGTCATACGATTTAGGAAATAATTTCCTTCATCCTCACAACGCTCACAACCATGATATGCATTGTGGCCTTTCGTACACTTTATAAAACTCCTGGCTGGCGCATCGGCGATTACACTACTGACTTTAACGAGATAGTGACATGAATTTATGGTAATACCTTCTACTAACAGCGTACGTAATTCACTTATGACTGGATTCAAAAATTCAAAAACGCTTAAAGGTTTTGTCTCTCCTGAATAAAGTGCACATAAAAATGGGGCCGAATTTTTAATTTGGTCAACACGAATCAAAATAGGCCACATAGATATATTAGAACTTTTACAAATGGGTACCCCGTCTGTACTAATAGACAAGGTTATCAAGTTTGCTGGAAAATTCTCGAAAATGGGAAAAGTATTTTTAAGGACAGAGCAGGATCCCAGAACTTTTTGAAGTGTACTTTTGATTCCAAAATAGTAATATTTGCCACCAGGTATTTTAATCATTTCTAAACTTCTTGGAGTTTGTAAAAGTGTTTTAGAACAGAGTGGTAATTTATCCGAAACCTTATCGTTTAAAATTTTTAATAAACTGGACAGAGCTACGTGGCTTACATTGTATCGTATTGACCAATTTGCAAGCTGTTGAGCGAAGCTGCCATTTAGCCTATTGTCGACATTTAAATTAACATAAGCATCACTATCACTTTCAATAGTATTTAGATTTTGTGTAATGGGAATTTGGTCGGAACATCTTGCGCTCTCAGCTGTGTTAGATTCACAACAAACATCGCATTCTACTTGACTACTTTTACCAGATTTAATTAAATTACTAGTACTACTAATATTATTACTTAATTCGACATTAATATTATTAGCATTTGATTGAAGTTCATGTAACATTCGATCCACATCAATTTGAATTTTTCTTCTTTTGGAACGGTACGACGACATTTTTAATCCAGTCCTGGTGTTGTTTCAGGAGTTGGCTTGCTAGTTTTTCGAGCTGTACGACCACCCTCTAAGTCTCTGGAGTTTTGAAACCAGGATTTTATTATATCCGTAACTTCATATTCAGTCACATCAGCTCTGCCGGAGTTTGCTCTTGTGGCATCTGTAATTTAAACAATTTTGTTTTGTTTTACGCTGACACACAACATTTATTACAAATATTGACTCACCAATGACAACGTTCAAAAGAAGTAGTTTCCGGAACTCAAGTTTATTATTTGCCCCAACGTAATTAATTTGTTTTGCCAGTATAGCAGCAAACAGGCGGGAAAGAATTGTTCTGACAATTTTTCCTAAATCATTTCCTCCAAATCCAGCAGCGTACTGAACCTATCAAAAATTAATAAGATTACTATGTCACTAGTAGACAAAAGTAGTAAAGTTATAAATAAAGTTCAATAAACTTAATTGTGACTCACCAGCCGTTCGCGATTTTCATTTACTTTTATCCAGGTTTCTAGTTTATGCAGTTCATCCAAGACTTGTAATGGAAAGTTGAATGGGATGCCCCCTGAAACTTTGCATTGACGTTCGTCGTTTTTGCACCTCGTATGGTTTGTCAGCTCATTAATGTCAGCTTTGATTTCGGCAATAGCTCTAATGATGGTTTTCTCTAGCTCTGAAACCATTAATTAATAAACTGTGTTAGTTGATTTAATTATCAAATGAATTTTTAATGATACATACCACAGAATATGCGTGAAATACCTTCTTGTCTTTTTTCTAGACTCTGTAAGCGGGTATTGATTTCTGACACATCTGCTTGCGAAATAAAGTATCCATCAGCAACAACCTGTCCAGTAGAATTCAAATCAGTGGAACAGTCGGTGGTTATGTTGTCATTGGGAACGGGGTCGTTATTCCTCAGAGCTTAGGAAATTAAATGTCATGTATACTTTTCAATTTTAATGCATGTAATTTTTTATTTTAAGCACACATTATTAAAATATAAGACACCTACCATCAAGTCGTTTCAGCAGTTCGTCATCTTCATCGGTTGGCAGTCTCTCGTAAGTCGACAGAACATGTGATTCTTCACTNTTTAAAGTTGGGTGTTTGGGATGCTTTGAAGCCTGTTTGGCAAGATTCCGTTTAATTGGCCGTTTTCTGAACCGTCCTTTTGGTGTTTCCGCGTCAGTTGTTTGAAGCTTCAGATTTTCCTCAGATTTAAGTTCATGTCTTCTGCCTACGGCATAGTCCTCTAAAACCAAATACGCAATTTTGGATACCAATTTAATGGTTTAATTGGTTGTTTTTTAATTACTTCATGTGAGGAATGTTTAATAAATATTATATTTTATAAATATTACCAATATTTTCTTCAATTATTTCAATAGGCACAGTATCCCAGTCATCCTCAGGCTCCTTCCTTTTTTCAATTGCTGTTCGTGCTCCTTTGGCCGGCCAACGGCATTTACTTTTAGAATCACACAGCCACTTTGATGGAACTAATGATATGTAACCATCTTCGTTGGTGAATAACACTATGGTGTAGTTGTTTTTAGAGCGGTTTAGTGGCATTGCAAATGTTTAAATTAAAATAAATGAATTTACAAAAAGTTAATTTCTTGCTAGTTTGGTCCCCTTTGTCAACATTGTCCCTTGCTTGGATATAATAAGTTTAGATCAATATTGCTCATGTAGATTCACTTCGCGCGTCTACTGACAAATCGATGGTCATTCACACTGATATGCTTTGATAAGTAATGGCAGTGACGTAGGCATGGTTTCTGCTGTGCTTAATTTGTTTGTTTTAAGTTCGGGAAATAGTAGGGAAGCACGTACCTTTATCCGTACATAATATGCACGGGAAATAGTGTTATGCACGGGACAAGGGTATTCAAGGACGACATCAGTGTGTAAAACGTTCGGGCATTCCCAACATTGGGAAGAGGGAAATGATGCTTATAATTTGTCCCTTAAACGTACGGGATTGGTACAGGTTTCCCTTTCCCGCATGTTTCCCTTTGTTCCCAGTTAATATATGGGGAAAATCGGCATCGCTGTCTACCTGGGTTGTGGCCACTTTATCATCATCGTGGCCATCAAATTAAATTAGCAAAAAATAGTAAGTGTAAAAGGTAGGACTAGCACGGAATATAGTAATATGATAGTTTTACTTGATCTTCCACTTCTTTGTTGATTGTAGTATTTCTCTCAAGTCAAATCTCTCTGTGATCTCTCTGCTTTGCAAAGATTTGTAGCGGCTTCTCGGTTCTCTCGTGCTCGTATTACACTTACACTGCACTTGATACATACATTCAAATGATCTCTTGTTG
>JAITYZ010003100.1:0-19162 GCA_027744595.1 Paronellides praefectus | reverse complement strand
CAATTATCATTTGTATTTCATACCGTTAGTAAAACAGACAACGCGTGGCAAAGAATCTTTAAAGCAGGAATAGTATTTGGATTTCCACACAAAGACGAAATGGTTTCAACGGTCGTCAACTTCGAGTTTGACCACGAAAATAATTTGTTTCATAAGTATTTTGCCACCTGTCGTAAAAAATTTCCACATTTCCCTTCGATCGTTTCCACTGACGGCAGAGTAAGTTCTAACGTTGACCGTGCAGCATGGAGTTATGTCGAAGTTTGGCAAAGCGTTTTTAAAAACTTTTCGTACATGATTGATTTGAAATCAGCATGTGTAAACGGAAGAAATGACTCTGTAAAATATGGCTCATTTTTGAATAATGTAGCATTAAACGTCCGTTTCTACATGAAAGGTGGAACGGCAGTGCCAAATTATCCACTTGTATTTGTAGACCGTCTAAAAACTTTGCGTTTTCTTAGCTGCGGTGTTCAAGGCATTACATCCTTGCCTTTTGAAGAACTTATAAACATTTATGATTGCTACATTTGGATACTAATAGCCACGTGCAGCATATCGTTTTACGCCCTTGTCAAGTCTACAACTAGGATGCGTAACTCTATGCTAATGACTTATGTGGTGAAACTATTTCTGGAGCAAGGAGATCCTTTCTCGAACAAATTACTCAAATCCAGTCACGCAAGAACTGCATTTGCAGCTTTGAGTCTGGCTGCACTTGTTCTGAGTAATGCGTACAAGAACGATAATGTGTATCGTATAGTCAAGTCGAGAGGACTGTTGGGATACAATACACTTGACCAAATGACAAAGGACAACTTCTCTTTGTACACCAGGACGGGATTTCTTGATGTGTTTTTAAAAAATATACAATTTCCATTAAAATGGCAAGCTCAACCTGCCATGAATCCAAATCATGAAGGTCGCGTTAAGGATGTTTTACATGTAATGTCGGAGGTTATCCTGGTATTTAGGAAGCAAATCATTGACACGCCCTTGCAAACAATGTTCCTCCGAAAAACTCGAATGCATTCGGAGGAGAAAACGCTTATTGAAACCGTTGTGGCCAATGCGTACAAGGAGCTCGGAAAGGATGAGTCACGAAGATTTCAAACTGAAATGAGCTTGCACAAACACTTACGAAAACAAGAGCACAACTTATTTGTTCGTGATCTGCAAAAGTGCAAGAGGATTGCTGTTGCTTTACCTTTGCATGTTTGTATGGAATTGAGGAAAAACATTTTCTTGGAAAATCCAAACTTTCCCCACAAACTAACGGTCGGTTCTGAAGAAGTATTCAAACTGTTTGCAGTCTTTAAGTTGTATGGGTACATTAGCCCGACAACGATTCAAAGAATTAGACAAATTCGTCAGTCGGGCGTTTTTGAACAAATAAACAGTTATGGATTTAGTGTGTTTACCACACAATTTAAAGAACCAGAAGGAGTGCTACCGATTACACCAACAATGAATGGAAACATATTGGTCTTATTTGTGGTGCTGTGGAGTGGATTGATATTTTCGATTGGGATATTTCTAATTGAAAACAAACACTGGATCTACATATTTGCTGCAAAAACATATAAACTAGTAATTGTACCATTGAAATCTATTATTCGTAAGCGATGTAAAATACGACTTTGTGGAAAAGTTTTGACTGGTGCCAGAATGATATTTCGCCAATTGACAAAAATTGAGTAACCCTATTGAACTCCTCCTTAGAACAACTTGCATAAATGGAACGTACTTTTAGAAACAATTTAGTCGGATTTAATATTTTTAATGAATATTCTTCTTACCCCCTAAAACTTCATGGCCTGTTGTGTTTTATTCAGTTACGGATTATATTCCTATAGCTATTCATTGTCATGTACCATGCTCGCAGGTGGTCACGACTCACGACAGTTCGTCATTTTAAGGCTTACAATTTAAACCTGTACAACAATTCGAAATAGGTTTTAATTTAAAAATAAGCTTATAACTACATCTAACAAAACATATTATGATTTACGACTTATAATTAGTTGCAAATAGTAAACTAGTGTCACCAACAATGCCTTTTGTGTCTTTATTCGTGATTTAATCTAAATTTTCATTCATGTATCTCAAATGACTGCCAATGATTCTGTATTTTCGTGTGTATAAACTATTTACTCAATTTGTTTCTTAGGTATTATAGTACTAATGAATTTTCCTACCAAAAACTGTTTTAAATAGATTGTGTTTTGTCTTGAGTAAATACAACGCAAATAATATATATTTTACGTAATTGGTATTGTTTTTTAATAGTTGTGAATAAATAATATGAGGAAACTATAAATGTAAGATAATGACTAGATTTGTTCATTTGACCGCTAACGTTTAATGGAATACTGGTTGGGAATAAGCTAAATTATTGTTGTCACTGATAAACTCTTGCAAATGTAGTAAGGGATACGCAAGGAATTCTTTAAATTCTATTAAGTTCTTTAAATTAAATTCTTTAGAATAAATTATTTCAATTAAACTCTTTAAATTCTTTAAAATACTTTGGAGATTTTCTTAAATGTACCCTAAATGCATTTCAAGTCCTACCTTAAAATATACCCTAAATGCATTTCAAGTCCTACCTTAAAATATACCCTAAATGCATTTCAAGTCGTACCCTAAAATGTGCCCTAAAATTCATTTTGATTTCAAATGTCAATGGAGGTCAAGAGGTCATGATTAAGGTCATGGTCATAGGGTGAATATTGATTGAGGCAAAATATGACCTATATGAGGCCCATCGATTAGGCCATGGTCAATTTTCAAACATCTATATTTGTATTTCCACATATACACACATATATAAACAAATACACACATTTATACCATGAGGAATAGAAGTACCGGAAAGAATATTTGATTTTTTTTTCAAATTACGAAATAATTTTTGCCAAAAAAGTCCGTTATTTGCTGACAGTTAATTAGCTACGTGACCTATTGACCTGAAATTCAAACTTAATTTACAATAAAAAATTAGTTATGCATTACTGAAAACAGAATTCAAAAATTCTTAACGGTTGCGGAGAAAAATCTGTGCGGACGGACAGACCCACAGACTAATCTTAATAGTTATACTGCGTATCCCTAATAAATCAATTTCAATTACAAAAAACAACCAGAAGCATAGTGACAATGATGTATAGAGTGGGGAGCTTTGACCAAGGCGAACAAAGAGATCAGCTTGAAAGCGGCAAATTTGAATCAATCAAAAGAGATAATATTGAAACCAAAGCAGAAGGTTGGTCAGTTAGAAGTTCTAACTTAGAACACTTTTAGCAGCAAATAAACTAGCTTGGAAAATAGTTAATTTTTTACGGCGAGTGCAGTAAATTGAGCACGGCCAATACATTAGCTATTATAATGCAGTAATTGAGTACAGTTTATAGAGTTATCCCCTAAAATTGAGAGCGTCAAGTCAAGATGGAGTTTTTCCTGGCAAAAGATGTGGAGTTGGTGCAAAAAGGAAAACTAAGGAACGCAGATTCCTGGGCAGAATATATGTGTATGGATATGCCGCCGATACAGCTGGAACCAGGTTCCACCATGGCAAAAGAAATGGGTGAAATTTACAACGATAGATTGTGTTCACTATTTGGAATAAATTCAGCCGAAATAGAAAACCGAGAAAGGTAATTCTTAAATATTTGCAACTTTTATGAATCTTATTATTGTTATTTTTTGTATTACTCAAATAAATAAAATTTATGGCAAGCTTGCTTTATTATTTTCAAACAGAAACCTCGACTTGAATTTACTAGCTAAAATTGAGGCAGCTGATGGGGTCTCTCAGGAGGAGTTTGCGCAAGGGAAAGGAGGGGAAATGGAAATTTGGTTTCGATCGTATGTTTACGACCACGATGACCCTTCATTTTTTAGTAAAATCTTTAAAAAGTTGAAGGAAATGGAAGAAGAATCAGGAAATGTATCAGTTTTCCGCTCAGCGATCCGACTAGAAGTTAGATTTCCGGATTTGCAAACCGATTGGAACGTTAAATCAGAAGGTAAAATATATGTATAATAGCAATATTTGAAGCGGAAGGTACTCATAACATAACTATCAAATCTTCAATGCAAACCTTTGTCGTCCTTTTCATTTGCAGACTTTGAATTCGGGGAGGTAGACGACGATGCCTCCATTGAGGCTTTCATTAAGTTGGGTGTCGTCCCAGACACTGTCACAAAAGCCTGGATATCCGACGGTGAAAAGATTCGAACCTTAATTATTGTCATCCTAGTGCTGAATGATGAAGTTGCGCACAGGTTGCTTGTACACAATTTATTGCCCCACACTCCCGCATTTTCATTAAAAACACTGGTCGAGAACGAGAATGAAACTGATGCCGAAATTGTCCCTGGAGGCAATGGAACAAAGCCTGTCAAATGTAATCGAGCAGTTTTGGCTGCCAGGAGCCCAGTGCTTGAAATCATGTTCCGGAGCGGCATGAAGGAAGCGGAAGCGACCACCAACTCTATTCAAATCAAAGACATGGGTGAACCAGAAGTAAAAGCATTTATCAAGTACCTGTACACTGGGGATTTGAAGGCTCCTTTATCAGATTGCTGTATTGCTTTGGAGTTGCTCAAGGCTGGAAATTGCTACCAGGTGGAGGATTTATGTACAACCATGTGCGAACTTATTTTAATGAAAACGGATGAATGTCGCACGGATGAATGTGGATGTCGCAGTGGATTTGCTCGTGTTCAGCATTCGTCTTTGCAGCAGTGTTTTGACCTCCAGAAACTCGGGGAGTTCGGGTGGGAAACAAGGCGAGTTTAGTGGGAGTCGGTGGATGGATATGAAGTTAAAAGCTGTGCGAGTTCTTAAATGGTAGGTGTCTTTTATTTGAGTTTCTTGCTTGTTTGGAGTCATCTCATCGATAATTAGGATCCGTTTCTTTTTTTGTACGACAGGTATTCCATCCAGAAGCCATTGGATTTAATCAACTCTGCGGGATACAAAGATCTTCATGTAAAAAATTTTGGAATCGCAATGGAGTTACATGCCAGTTTTCTCCAGTTTCTAGACATGGAGGCCTATCAGAAGTCATCTGTTGCTTCTTAATTTTTCTATAAATTCCCTATTTTAACATTTAGTTTTCTAACTTATGCGCTGATGGTATGTGTAACTATGTGTAAATACATCAATTAATTTCGAAATAAATGTATATTAAACACATCATTTGTTAACCTAAACAATCTGGAACTCGAAATGCCCCAAACATTGATTCAATTAAAACTTCGTCATATGTTCATGAAAGTAGAAATTGTATTTTGATTTTGAGGCGACTTTTCACAACCAAAACTATTAATAAATATTGGATCCACTCGATAATTTGGGAAAAGTGGTAAATCAAAGAGATATGTACAATGGACCTTTGTAACCACTAAGTACACACGTAAGGGCGATAAACTTTTGAATAAGCCTTGTTCTTAGATTGTTTGTTTGTTTCTGAATGAGATAAAAATGCTTTGATTTTGCCAATTTAAAAAATGCTTTGATTTTGCCAATTCAAATGTGCGAAGTTTTTAAATACCTATATTCAACAACCCAAAACCTAAATTTTGAATTTTATAATAAAATAAAATCAATACTGTAATATTACAAATTACAATAATACCATTTATTGTCAATACAATTAAAAAATAGCATTGTAACAATTAAAATTAACATCCCAATTCAAATAAAATCTTTTAGTGCAAATCAAAGCTTTCCATGACTTTCAAATTTGCTAAGGATCTATGTCTTGTGTATTACATACACAGATTGCGTAAGGTATTTCCCATATTTCCCACTATTTCTAATCACATGGGAAATTGCCATTTCTGCTTCAGATCCCTCCATGGTATTTCGCCAATCCTCTTCTAGGGCTGTTGAGACAAGTGTCAACAGATCTGGAAAGTTTGACTACTTTTATTTGATTTGGTTGATTTATCGTTTAATCAAAATTGTAGGTTGTACGCTTCTTTTCAGGATTTCCTCAATAATAGGTCGCATGAAATCACGCCAGCTACTCATATAACTGTTTCAAGCCGCTATTAAAAATTGTCCAGAAATACTTGCTAATATGTCATAGGTAAATACAAGGTTCTTTTATTAAATATTAAATAATTGAGACACGAAAGCCTAAATTTTGAACAATCAATTTCATGTGTCATTATTTATCATGACTCATTACAAAGGAATAAGACGCGTTTTAGTTCCTGGGATATAGTACACTTATGTATATTATGGATTTATTTTGAAATAAAATGTAAAGGTAAAATATGCCCATTACAAATCATTCAATTAAAATTCTGCAAAAAAATTAAAATGTTTATAATCGATTAATTTATGTCACCATCGCTGATGGTCCATCAATCAGCACGGACCGAAGCTCGGCAAAGGTAGGACGTGCAGAGGGAATATTGTTCCAGCACAGCCTCATCACCTTGTACACTTGCCTCATATTATATTTCGGTTCCGACAACCTAAGACCCTTTTCCAAAAGTAAAGGGAAGTTAACTTGCCAAGATAATTCAGGGTAGGGTATATCACCAAGCGTGTACATCTCCCAAAGTGTCACTCCGAACGACCACACATCCGTTTTTTCATTGAAGACCGACCTTCGAAGGGATTCCGGTGACATCCATCTCCAAGGTAGAGGCTCCTGTTCATTCTTAACATACTCAGTATAGTCGTAAAGGCGTCGGGAAAGTCCAAAGTCACAAATTTTTGCACATTTTGTCGAGTTCAAAAGAACGTTCCGAGTGGCAAGGTCAGCGTGTACAACCTAAAAATCAAATTTTTATCCCATTAAAGATATGACGTCATAATCTAACAATTTTTTTATGCTGTACATTTTTTAATGCGAGATATTCCATCCCCATTGCAATTTCCTGTCCCCATCTTAACAAGTCACTGGATAATTCTGTGGTCAGCATATCCGTCATAAAAGTAGTTTCTGGATTGTTTCCGTCGCTGGTCACATGTTGTGGTTTCGATGATCGCAGATAATTCTCAAGAGAGCCAATTTCACACAATTCCAGAAAGACAAACACTTTTCCTTTTCGCATATCAGCCGTGTACGCTCCCTCCAGCTTTATTATATGGTTATGATCAGCGACATAGGATAAGACCTTAATTTCTGACAGAAGGCCCTTTAATCCCAGGTACTTGCTGTGAGGGCTATCCCCACCTCGATCAACACACATTTTCACCGCCACTGCCTTCTCTTCCTTTTGGTATTTTATAATTCCGCGGCGTACGACCGCATACTCACCACTTCCTAGGCAGGAAATTGTGTCTAAAATTAAAATACAAACCAGGCATTCATTTTTAACTGATTTCATATAAAAAAATTATTATTTTTTATTACCAATCTTGAAATCAGAGTGATGTAGCTCATATCGTTTCCGGTTGTAAGATTGACTATCTGCTCGCCCACTTCCGTTTACAAGTTCATTTAATTCGTTTTCAGATTTCCAGGTTATTGGATACACAGCGCCATCAAAAAAGTGTCGCGCTTCGTGCTTGGTTAAAATAAATTTGATAGAATAACGATAAGCAAGAAAACATACAGAAATAGTTATGCTAATTAGAATTAGCGTGGTCGGCACAGTAATATATATAATGAGAGATGTGTAGGATTCTGTCTCATTTGTCCTCTCTTTTTTTCTTTGGTTCGCCTTGTAAAGCTGTAGTGCAACTGGAAAACAAAAATATTTCACATAATTAAACGCAAATTATTATAATAATTCCGGTTATTAATGCTTAAAATGGAATTTTTATACTTGATTTTTTATGTTGAAAAACATAAGGCAAACTTGGATTCGTGCTCTGAACAACTCTCCACAATCCACAGTCACAAGCCTCAACATTTGGGTACCCTTTGCATCCAAATTTTCCTTGAAACTTCAGCGAGGAGTCTTCAAAAGGTGTGCTAATGAACACAGTTGTATTTTTCATAATTGCCCATTTGTTCATCATCTCCGAAAACCGGGCCAACTCAACAAGTTCCGTTATTTCTGTTTGGGATCGACTACAACTGTGAATTTTTAAATAAAATGCCAACTGCTTGGGAGGGTAATTAGTGGCAAGGTTTTGCGCCGTCTCAAAACGGCCTTTGCAGTCATTTAAATTTCCAAATAAAAAAGTCGCCATTTGGAATGCACCATCACCCGTTATAGTTTTAATATCGATGAAAGATGAAACGACAAAAATATCCGCTTCGGATAACCGTTCAAGTAAAATAGAAAGATCGTCTTGCATGGCAAAACATAGACCAATATCAATTAGTACTGCTGCTTGTATTGTGCTGTATTTCTGTGTAAAGTAATTAAACGTGAGTTATAATCCAAAATGCATGTAATTTAATACAATTTGTTTTTGTGCGAAAACAAACCTCGGGTGATGCTGCAGCCGCAAGCTTTTTAAAGCCTTGTGATAATACTTGTAAATTGTTGAGGCTTTCTTGGACATTTAAAAATTCCTTTTGGAACCAGTCCTCGGCAGCGGACTGGTTGCTTTTAATTAATCGAGCGCAAGTAAGAATATCAGCATCGCAAAGTCCTAAATTAAAAAGTATCGCTGTCTGGCTCATATTTGATGTGAATAAGGTTTGCTCATTTTTTACTGTTGATTCCAAGTTTGTGTAGACTCGGTCAAAAATTGGATCATTAGTTATTTGATGAACATTTATTGATATCATGACTTGTGCATCGCTCTTGTCGCCGTGATTACTGGTATGAATATTCTTTTCCTTTTGCGCCTTGCAAAACTCTTTCAAAATATGCTGAACAGTTTTCCAATTCATGGTTTCGACATTGCGACTATCGATAATTACCTTGTCAAAATGTTCAAAGAGTGGCTTAAGAAGCCTCGTCACATTTAAATGGGTATATTCTGAATATATAGCTGAGCCAATGTGCTTCGAGTCAAATTTAAACGAGCTTGATAGCCAGCTATCCAATTCCTCAGTAAACCTATTTTTGTGGTTGATAAATTTGGTTTGAGAATGGTGGACATGTTGAGTAGGTAGTACCCAGTAGAATGTCTCAAAATTTTTAGATAGTAAGTTTGCATCGAAATATCGAATAGTGAGATTGACGAGATTTAGTTCAATCGGATCGATGTCTTGCATGCCTGCTAAAGTTGTGAAATTGCCTTCAGGATCGGATGTACTCTCCTTTAGAGCGGATGCACATTTTGTAAGAAAGCCAGGAGGTCGTGCATATTTCAACCAATTTGGGCCAAATGGTAGCAAAAACACCACATCGACAAGTTCAAGCTTCAAATCCTTAAAAACTTTCCCGCCCAACAAACAGTTGTCGTAATGAATTACCACCCCAAACAACAAATTTGTATTTTTCCGTGTCAACTTTTTGGTAATTTCAAAGTCCTCATTTAGCAAATACTTTGACTGAGCATTTAGGGTTTGCCACCGGTAATTAAGGACGACTGCTTTCACCAGATTTTGTGCGCTGAACATTAAAGTCGCATTTGTTATGAGGTCAAGTAGCTCACTAACTTGGAGCGATACATTTTTGTTGGGAAATATGCAAATCCACAATTGTATAGCAGGGTTAATTTCTCTTTTCAAATGCTTTTGATTATACTTGGCGGCTAAAAATACCACTTGATTAATATTTTCTGCGGCACTTTCTGTAATTTTGGATTTCAATACAAATAATTTTCGGTACTAAAATTGCATTTTAGAATACTTGATTTTCTTGTGGAAAACTGATATTTGGATTGGGCTACCTTGACTGCTATCCCAATTGGGAATGAGTAAAAACTTGTTGAATGTATCCAAGAAATATGGCGACGTGGTTTCATTTGAGGTGTAGCTCCTTGTAAGGTTGAACGACATTTTTTCATGACAACTTATTATTTTGTCTAGGTCACCTGGATCAATTCTTACCAAAATATTTGTGTCAATCTGAACCGGAAGGACAAGGATATTAATGGCAGTTTTTATTTTTCACTTGCTAAACACATAATTTAAACCACTTACTTACCCGGGTTGCCTGGCTACCGTCAACAATCATAAAGAGTAGGAACAACCAGTTTGACAGGATATCAAAACGGATTGCCATTTTCATTGTTTTGACTGACTGGCTGGTTGACAAATAATTAGTGACTTATTTTGGAAGTTGACTTTATTTAAAGTTAAGATTTTAAAATAGAGAAATTCGGTGTTCTTTGAGCACAACTTTTTAATGTTGGGTTACCAACCTTATTCAAACTCTGTGAAATACTGTCTTTGGGCTTCTTAATCTACTTACAATTAATATTTGGGTTATTCACCTAAACTAATTTTATAAAATATTATCCGGGATATATGCGGTTCCATATCAGCTAAAATTTAACGAAGACCAAATCAATTCACAACTAGCCCGAAAATAGGATACTTGCGGTTTAAAATTTATTGGCACAAAAAGTGGATTTAATACTTTCCACTTAAATTAAAGTTATGGTGAATGTTTAACTATATTTCACATTCAATACAAATCACTGACGTTTTATTAAAATGGACATTCTGATCGGAGGTCAATTTTGATAAAGGCCTTTCGTATTTGCGGTAGATTTTGACAAAGGCTCCTCATGTTTCGAGGTCGATTGTAAAAAGGGGCTAACGCAACTTTGGGGACGATGTGAGACATTTTAACTTGTACATTCCTGTAATAAAACGTCAACGAAATGTAAAAATTGAACGTATTTTTATAATATATTCCTACTCTACCATATACTTTTTACTACCTTTTTAGTTTACAAAATAGAAGACACTACAATTTTCGTTTGTATTTTATGAGTTTCATAACTTTTGTTTATAGTTTTTTAAAAAGATGTATAGCGTTATGAAGAAAGTCATACTCATTACAGCGTCACTTATGTGAAATCGTTATGTTTGGTCACCTACAAAATTGTGATTAAATTATTCACTAGAGCAAAACCCTACAAATTGGAGTAGTTGTTAGCTAACTATAAAAACATTCCTTCAAAAAAGAGACGAGTGCAACAATCCTTAAAATGAGTTTTCGTGAGCCAACTATATGCAACATGCATGGAAATAAAAAAAACATAAAAAACCAATTGTTTTTTTTAAACAAACAAGAATTTTCGTGTAAAAGAAAGTATCCGAAAATCGTAATTTAATTACAAGGAATAGAATAGTCATATGTGCCTAGTCTTAAGTTAATCACTTTTATAGATAATTATAACGTAACTAAAAACAAGTGTTAAAAAACTATTCCCATAATTTATAGCAATTTTTACAGTCGATCTATTATATATTTTCTACAGATAAATATATTTCATTCGTAGTTATACTGCTTTATTTTACGTCACCTTTTTTACACTGACATCTTGCATTTTAAATTGCACCACAGTACTTTATATGTATACCTTACACATTTAATATTTTTTATAAACCGCTGATGTTGATAGTTTTTGGTTGGCCGTAATTGCTTATGCCGCCAACACAAGATCTCTGTCGCCATCGTTCAATGTGTCTACGTTGTTGCAACGATCATAGCCACAATCACATACAAAAGTACCGGTAGTATTCCCTTTTTCGCAGTCGTGATATCCATACTCGACGTCGTCGTTACAACCCAGTTTCGTCGCAATCAATATTTTTGCTCCCTTTTCAGAAGAGATCCTCCCTTGCAATTCGCAGGAACCCGGCCAATTGCAATCAATAACCTCTGGCTTTTTGCATTCCTCCTCGTGTTTGCATGAGTAGCNCGCCCTTAAAATTGTTCAAATAATTTATTTGTAATAAGTCACCTTGTAAATTGCCAGATTTTAAAGGAAACTACTTACTTTTTGCTGTAACTGGTTGCACTTTAGAGCACTCGTCATCTTTATCACATTTAACTATGGCAAGGTCCTTGCATTTATTTGATCCTTCGCATCTTAAATGTCTGCCATTGCAGCGGTCGCCAGCACAGAAACAGAAAAATTGATCACCTCCGCTTAGTGCATGACATCCAAAAATTTCAAACTGGTTTTTGACCACGCAGTCCAAATTGATCACTTGGCTCTTATCATCCAACTTTTGGTAGCAGTATGCATTTTCCCAAGAACAATAGATCAACTCGGGGGTTTTACATTCCTCTATGCCGGCGCAACGATAGCACATTTCTGATAACCAAAATATTTATCATTTTGCAGTTTTTAGAATTTTTAATATTTGTAAATTTAATCAATGGCTTACGTTGTTCTCTAACATCATATTTTGCAGGAGAACCGATGTGTATAAACAATCCAAGGGAAAATGTCAGTACAAGAAAACCACGCATGGTAAACAAAATAATCATCGACGTTTACAATTAGGAATGTTGGATTTTTTTCTTGAAAAACTAGAACATATTTTTACAAACGCGAAAGAACGTGTGGCTATCGGACCAAAGGCTAATGCCATTGTTACGTTGACGTATGTTATTTTTGATTACGCTATTACTAATCGTTAACGCACAATACGCTATAAATATTTATTCATCAACATGTTTATTATTTTTAACTCAATTATAAACGACTTAACAGTGAAGAAAAATTTCGTTAAGCTACATGTTGGATTTGCTAAGCTAACGGAATTTTCAGTAAACTTTTGTAACAAATGAGTTCCTTAAAAATAATCTCTTCCTCCTTAAAAATTAAATATGCATGTCATGTGATAGACAGGAACAACATTTGTTCCTCTGCCTTGCAGGGCTGACTACTTACTACGATTTTTAATTTAAAAATTTTAAATTTCAAGTCTTTCTTAAAATCAAGTCCTCCTGTAATGGCTTGACAAACAATTAACAATTTGAGACGTTTTCAAAGAAAATCTGGATATGGCCGGAATCCAGACAACACGAAATAATAAAGAAAACAATAGTTGACCGCGGTTCATAATAACAAGCATGATGATCCTTCACGCGGTAAGAAAAAGATCTACTAGTAGTTGGTCTCTAGACAAGACAATGAATAATTTAATATGACAAAACAAAAAATGTGCAATTCAAGTTAACAAGTGACGCACATAACTGTAATTGCATTTGTCTTGATAACACGAGAAATTATGGAAAGAATGAACAATGAATGAAATGGATTACTACTTTGTTTATTTGTCAGAGCTTCCTAATGCACTTTACTGTTTAAGTGACCCATTAATTGTTTGTGTACCCATATTGTTAGCAATGATCAATGTAAAATGCAGATGGAAATAAAGTCGCCATAAAACATTTGAAAGAAACACAATTAAATATATTAATGTTTTTTAAACAAAGATACAATTTTACACATACCTAAATGTTTTTTATTCAAAATATGCACATAAATCAAAATAATTTTTTCCCGGTTCCTTGATCCTTTCCGTTACACCGGTCTTGATAACAATGGCAAGATATCCCTTCTGAGTTTGTTTCGCAGTGTGTAATTTTCGAGCGATTTACGTTTGGTTCCATGCATTCCAAGTGCATAACCTCATCATTTGAATGAAAGATATCCACCAGCTGCCAGCAACTTGAGTCTGGATTAGAGCATTCCACCAACTGTGGCTTTTTACATTTCTCTTTACCATCACAAGTATAACACTGTTCTAAAAAATACATTATTTCTTATTAATTTACCAACCAAATTGCTCCCTTTTAAATGCATATTTTCTATTGTGGCTTATATGTCTCATCAAATTTACTAAAAACTTCTTTTCCAGTTTTCAGGTTAATCCGGTTGCATCGGTCTCCTTGACAGAAGCAAGAATACTCCTGCCCTTCCGCTTGACAGGGATTTTTATCGTCAATTTTACCGGGCTGAGCCACGCACCGGGCATGTTCCACCTCATTTTTGTGATTGAGATATTGCCAGCAAGCAGCCCATTGCCAATCACAATCTACCAGCTTTGGGAACTTGCAACTCTCCCTTCCGGCACACTGATAGCAGCTATCTGAAAAACAAATTCATAGAATAACGTATGCATTTGCCTTGTAATACTAATAAATGATTATCTCACTCTTGGCTTCAATAATTGGAGAAAAAATGCTCCCGGTAAAGGTCCCCAATATCACGAATTTCAAAATAGCCCCGCGAACAAAAAAGAAAACATTTGCCATTTGTTATTGAGTTTTTCTAAAACGTCGTTGCCTTCTTTGGAAAACCGTACAAAAAGCTGACAATATTATTGGTAGGATAAATGAGTTAACTGGCAATATAGTATAAATTTGACTTTATTAAGATCCTCGTTAAATTAAAAACGTCATTGAAGGTTCTTTGTCGTTTAGGGTTTTCCATCCGGCCGTCCCTCGTTCGGCGCGTTAACTAAAAGAACCGCTTCGATCTTTTTCGGCAATCATTGCCACAGAATCTTGGCTCGGGCGACGTTGAGTTTAAAGGCAGGTCGTCAGGGGAAGGAAAATTTAATGATTATGTTATTACATGTATCCTCTCAGTGAGTAATATTAGCTTGAATTTTTATTAAATGATGACAAAGAAGGTTCTTTCTGATAGTTTAATAGGGTTCATTTTTAACTACCGTAATCGTAAGAATGATAATAAATCTAAACAAAGCTCTATAAAATGTCTACAAAAGACAAACAACTCCATATAGTCGTCATATTAAACAGATTACGACCGGAAATCAATTAGCGTAAGAAACAAAAAATTGTTAAAAACTATGAAGTGTCAATACATCCAAAAGATTTTGAGTCATAAATAGCCTTTATTAATTGCATGACTTCAAGAAATATTATTTATTAGGGGATTTTCAACCTATAATAAAATGAATTCAATGGGTGAAACGGTTACAACCATCCGAACTACAAGTACATTTCATTTTCGTATAATAAATCTAAACAAAGCTCTATAAAATGTCTACAAAAGACAAACAACTCCATATAGTCGTCATATTAAACAGATTACGACCGGAAATCAATTAGCGTAAGACACAAACTATGAAGTGTCAATACATACAAAAGATTTTGACTTATAAATATCCTTTATTAATTGCATGACTTCAAGAAATATTATTTATTAGGGGATTTTCAACCTATAATAATATGAATTCAATAGGTGAAACGGTTACAACCATCCGAACTACAAGTACATTTCATTTTAGAACGAGTACCACCACAAAAAATAGCTCTTTGAATGATGTCGCAACCCTTTTGTGTCACTTCACACGTTCTATTATAGCATGCATACTCGGTCGTGCAGGACGATTCAGGCCATTCGCAATCAACCAAACTTGGAATTTTGCACTGCTCCCGTCCTTCACACGCAAAACATTTTCCTGAAAACACATCATTTTTATAAATCCAAGCAAATTACATAAAATAATGACTAAATTTTTTTAAAACAAATTTTGTTAAATTTACTATTCAAACTTTCCCCAGTCACTAAATTCTTGCCATTGCAGAGATCCCCTCGACACGTGCAAGAATATTCATTGCCTTTTGTTTCGCACGGGACAGTGTTTTTAGGCTTGTTGTACTGGGCAACGCAACGCATATGTTCCACTTCCTTTTCTTCGTTCAAATACTGCCAGCAGGCAGCCCATTTCCAATCACATTCAAATTTGTATGGACTTTTGCATTCCTGCTTTCCCGAACAGTGATAACACATATCTGTAAACAGGATAGAGCTACTTTTTTACTCTGGGCAAAAGTGGAAGGTGAGCAGATGAAAATAATTATTATGCATGTTTGCAAGATCAACAGGGTGAAAAATCCTCTAATGTTGAATGAAATGATCTCCATATTGTTAAATAGGTAACAAATGATTGTCGATATGATTGCTATTAAATCACGCTTGTTTTTATTATGCCTGAAAATAGTTGATAACAAATTGCTGTTTATCATCAAATTTAATGAGTATTGTCAAGTAATTAATTGGAACAAAAGAACGTAACCAAACAATGAGAAGCTGCAGCTAAAATGAGGATTGCTTGGATGGCTTGTTTGAAAGACTCCAAAACAAAGACGTAAGCAGGATTAATATTTACACAGCCCACGTTACGATTAATAAAATGCGTATAGCTTGGGGAAAAGTCCGATCAGAAATGAGTGAACTCCCTGAACACAATCACGTCGAGTGAAATGAGGCAATTTTTCATAAAACCCCCCATCACCTTTCTACTTTCAGTGATCCTGTTTATTTTCAATGGGTTATCCATTGCCAAGGTCAATAAACGTAAGTAATCCGTAAAATATTTCTTAACACTAAACGTATTTTAAAAAAAAAATTAATAATATGAATTATGTGTTTTAGAACAATGCTACTTTTGTGAAGGGAAGGAAGAATGTAAAAATCCACAAAAATTGATAGATTGTAGCACTTATTCATTTTCCTCGTGCTGGCAGTATCTTGGGATGCAAAACGAGGTGGAGGACTTGGGCTGTGTGAATGAGCCAATAAACAAAGCCGTTAACAGATGTGAGTCTCACAAAGACGGATTCTCTTGTTTATGTTATGGTGACCGATGCAACGGAAAGAATCTAAAGACTGGAAAAAATATTGTTTGATTTATAATTTATTTCGAGCGAATAAATTGAAAGAAATGTTTTGGTAAAAACTAGTAATAATGGTTTATACCGTATATTCACAAATAAACGGTGGACCACAATTAAAACCACCGGTCTCCATTAGTAGTTGGGGCGATAATTATCCTGAATTGGCAGATTAACATTGGCAGGTAGCAGGGTATGTTTTTAAAGTAATAAACTCCTCCTTATTTACAGTAGTGGGGACCTTGAATATAACGTAGCAACTAGGGCTCCCTCACCTACATGAATAAGTTATAATCACTAATACTCAGAAAACGCACAGCAAACGGTTGACATAAAAACTACATAAAAACTATGCATTCAATAGCTGAATACGAAAAGATGATTACCTTCGTCTTGGTTTTTGCTCATATTATGTGTAATGAAATCCACTTACAATATACCTTTGAAATGATTCAACTTTTACACGCCTAAATGTTTAATGAGAAAGAATTGATAAAACTGCTACTCATGATATGCAGTGGAAAGTGATGGTGGTGATGATGGTGATAGTTATGTGAAATATAATCCCTCAATTAATATATCCTTTGAAATACTTTATTTCTCATTAGTTATGATGGATTGTTACAAATTATGGGTCAGTATAAAATATCCGCTTTGTGAGAAGTAGATTAAAGTCATACATGAAGTTGGGGTTTAACGAGCTGAAAAACATGCTTCTTGGGCGAATTTAAAGTATCAGAAAGCTATAAGTGATTAGTTTCTCGGCATTTTTTGATGTAATAAACGACACTTTTTTAAATTCGTAATAGTAATATAAGTAAAAACGAAAATGCAATGTTATTTATTTCTTAAGTACAAAACAGCTACTAGAGTGTTATGTTAGCAATGTGGTATAGGTCCTCATGTATTTGAATTTATGTTAATTAGGTTACTCTGGAGGCATTTGGGTGTGTCAGTAATTTGCATGCGATGGCAATGTCCCAATTCAACGAATAAATACATATCTTTGCTAGATTAATTGCTTCAGCTTTTAAAATGATTAGATTTTCTAACGTTATAAATTAAATGGATGTGGTGACGTTTATAGCTTGTATCTGTACGGACACTATAAGTCTCTTATTTTCAGTCTGGATTAGTCGCAAACATGAACTGCATTGTTGTTTGTCCTGCTAAGCTTGCATTATCCGAAACCGATCGATATCAAATGAAGTCTTTCCAAAGCAAAGATCCCTCTCAAATTTTCTTCAAATCGAAAAGTTATTTTCGTACATTTTTAAATTTAAATTCCCTGTTTTTCCTCATACCGTTTCGTTTCAAAGGAAACTTTCAAGATGGTTCTGTTCGAGTTAAAAGCAATTCAGTGTACCGGGTAATAAATTAAGCAATTATTTTCCAAAAAATGCAGTTAAATTCTAATTCAACTTGTTTCGCTTTTCCAGATACTCGCATTCGTGTTCCAGCTGAAGGCCCTGTACATTAGTATGCTAACAGTGCATGATGCCACAACCAAATTCCTGGAAACGCCTGAAGACGTCCGTCAATTATTCAACGTGATCGATGACATTTGCTCTGTATTCATGATGCTATATCTCATATGGGTAATTTGGAGGAGGCGATCTAATCTGCTTGATTTAATCAAACGAACGGATGAGCTTGGGAATCATGACTCCATGCTAAATTGGAGGCTGATAACAGCTTACATTGCGATATTGTATCCATTCATTGAAGTGTGCGTTGTTGGACAGCACTTTAACTCTGATCGCGGGTTATTCAGTTCCAACGGTACCACAGTCGACCAACCGCTGAAGTGCCTGGGTTCACTCCCATTTCTCTTGCAAAAGATCAAAATGTTTGTCGATATTCTTGGTAACATATTTTTTAATACTTTTGAATTATTTGGGTTGCTCGTTGCTCTCTCAGTTTATGAAGTTACGCTACAGTTCGTCAAACTTTTGAAGGACAACTTGGATTCTTTTGAGATGGTGAGGGAAAATTATTTATATTTAAAAACCATTTACATCTGTATTTAAATTATGTTTTGTAATTGACAAAATCAGGGTCTCCACCACATTGAGTCGTTTAAAAAGTTCATAAACTCCACAATTGATAACCTGTCCATTGGAACATATATACTCGTCCTGTCTATAGACACGCTAACATACTATGCCCAATTACCTGGCTCAGTGGCACAGTTAGAGTACAGCGGGGGCCTTACCACCGGAAGGTTACACATGATAAGCTATCTCCTCATTTGCTGTGCCTTTTGGTTTGTTTGCGCAGAGATTCATAGGTTGGTAAGTTACGTTCAGATGTTTTTCAATGGTATGATAAAATATGTACAGTTTAGCCAAATTAATAAATTAATAAAAGGTACACCTGGCCATAAAACAATGGATACATCACCACCAGATCAAAGTCCCCAACTACAACACGGTTAACCAAAGGTTTATGCTGGTAACGCTATCTAACGAGTGTGACACGGAACCTATCGCCATGTCATGTCGGGTGTTTAATGTGACGTATGGGTTTCTTACTTCGGTAAGTTTTACAGCATTAATTATTGTGATTATTAAGACAAGCATTTCATTTCAGAATTGGTTGACTTACATTAGATGCTTGGGGTTCTGGTTACTTACGCCATCATAATTTATCAAATCAGTTTCAATCC
>JAITYZ010003099.1:0-10367 GCA_027744595.1 Paronellides praefectus | reverse complement strand
GTTCCCTGTTCTCTCTCCCCTTTCATTTTGTCAAGTCATTATTCCTACAAACCAACAAACACAATATACAATATTTAATTTGCACAGGCAAATAAAAAGTGTAGTAAATCATGGCATGTTGGCATGACCAATATGGAAAAAATATTGTGGTTTGATATATACAGTGCCTAATGAACGGAAGCGTGTACCATAATACACAAATATCACGACACACAACTACTTTTTGTTTTCAATCAGTTCATTGTTGTACATGTGACGAGTGTGAGTGAGTGAGTATTCCCATTTTGTATTGCAATGCATATTGCATTTAGAAATAACATTGTGAAGTGAGGCAACTATAAATATACGCTTGCATAATAGTCCAAATTTTAAAGGTTTTAAATTATACAGTTTCCGTAATATTATCACTGTTGGTGGTATAAAAACTATGGCCAAACACAAATAACATCAAAGAGGTGTACGCAAATATAAGGTGAGTTGTTTAATGTAATAATATCTGTTTATTGGTTTGGTGGATCATTATCGAGATATGCAGATGTAATATAGTAATTTCTATGATTTTGATAAAATGTGGCTTTTAAATTAAAAATTTAATGCTGGAAACGATTGATAGACATGCAAGCATACAAACCTATAAAGCATATATGTACATAGGTATATGAGATACAGAGCTTCAAAGATTCACTAGAGCTCATTCACATTTCAATGTAATTTTATGTTTTTACTGTTATGTTTTTGTTTGGGGTTAAAAATAGAATGGGCTAAAGTTTATTGGGTGTATTTCGTGGGTGCAAAATATGCATACCACACATCCCACACATGTCATGTTTCCTAGAGTACAGGTAGGTTTCCATCAGCCGTAAAAGTAGACTTCTGATATTAATATATTACACAAAGCAAGATGGAAGCAAAGTTAACAATGCAATAAATAGTTTCCCGTAACAAAAGATGAATGTTTGTTGGGTACTCATTCACAAAGTATATTCATATTTCATGATGGTTATAGTTTGCAGATAAAAAATACACACAAATAAGCTTAAGTATATCGTACACATTACACATCTTGGCATCAATAAAGCTATTTATTTTACTATTTTACCCATATTCTCGTTACCTTTCATTTCAATAGTTAGTCAAGTCAGTAGCAACGAGCAAATAACTTGTCCAAAGAGAACCAAGCACCTTACCTTGGGCAAATAGCTGATTACAAGTGTATACAATACACACGGGATTTTTATCATTTACTGGGTTGTTCTGTGTGTTTATCATGACGCCGCACCGGCACAGAGCTCATGCTCATGCTGGAGTAATTATCTAGCTTAAGGCCATACATTTTCAAACAAAATTATCACATTATCATCCCACATCCACAACGTTCAATTATATTATGTTGTGTGTGTGTATTGTGTACGTACCACTGAATTACCTGCGGCTGAAGGTTACGTTTATGGAAGCCATCATCATCAAAGGAGGTAAATATTACAAAAGGATAAAAATACACATGCATGCGTATACACTTGTTATATAATAGGTAACTTGTTATATAACCTAAAAAATAAATATGTTAAAATTATTCCTGTATATTATAAGATCATTGCGCTGGACAAATCATTCATCTTTGGATGTTTGGCATTACAAGCTGCAGTCCAAAGAAATAGGGATGAAGTTTTTTTTTTTAATGCAGAAGGCATAATTAGACAAAGGATAATTATATGATGATCATCATGTAAAAAATATTCAGTTGTGAGCTTGTAATCCACTTGTATCAAGCTGCAACACATGACGCATTCCAATTCCAAATATTTTAATGAATAGTGTAATACAAACAACATACATACCTACAATGGTATTAGGATATGGTAGCGTAATCTTAGGACTTGGACACGAATTGGAGCTTTGATTTGGTTAGTTACATATTTACAGTTGAAGGCTTCTCCATAGAAAAAAACATATAATCAGTGCATATATTTTTAACATCTTGGCTGTTGTGATTTTTGTTAATATGTACATAAATATCTCAAATTTAGATTCTAAATCTATCTGTGACGATCTCAGTCTAGCTTCAGTGTGAGATGTAAAGTTTAAAATATTCAAAGAAGTTATCGAATGAAGATAAAAAGTGTCTTGGATTTTTATTTTAATGGGATAATTTATGTTATTATGTGTGTAACTTGGTTCCTGACAGTACACTTATCCTTTCCAGACAGCTTTATGTGTCTACTCTACAGCCAATGTAGTTTTAATGTCTGAATATTTTTGTTTATCTTTTACCAGTTTTGAAACTCGAATGGTAAAACAAATTGTGACAAAGTTTTGTCGTCAAGTTGTTCTATTTGAGAGAAATTGTGTATAAAAAATTTCTCATGAAAGATGCTGGATTGTGCCTTGCCCTTGCTTGCCTGAAAGATCTCTTAGATTTTTTAAAATTTGGGATCATATTTATTGTTATTGTGGAAAACATGAAAACAAATGTTTAGATTTGCAAAGACAAGCGGCAATTTGGCAGGGCAATAATGTCAATTTCTCACACCTTCTTGTATAGTTACCACTGGTAACTTTTACCAGTTTAAAAGATTTAACTCGTCTTCGCCAACCTTGTTAACTTTGTATCTATGTTATTTGACAATACAATTCATATGAACATGGATATAAAACTACAGGGCATGATTCGGTTTTACCACTTGTCTCGACAAGAATGAAGTGCAACTTTTCAATAAAATATTATTATTCACCCTCGCCCTTGTATATTTTTATTGTTATTGCTTCTGCCACTCCTTTTTCGGTTCCAGTTCCACTTAAGAATTTTATAGCTAATATTCTACAACCCACAACATGTTTAAAAATCACTTGTGCCCATATAAAACAAAAGAGTGGAATCAATTTATTATTCAGTCAATTAAATAATAAAACGACAGTGGTGTGCATTGCCAATGGTGGTAGAATTATGTAGAATTTAAAGTGACATGGGCAAACAACGTATAAAATAACCATCCTAAAAAGTAATCACTGTATCATTGGCGACATGTTTAGCTAATAAATATGCAAATCAATATAATGGCACAAGGTTATGGTGTTTACGCTCAAATAATGTATAATAATGTCACCATTCAATTATAGGTGATTGAACAAAAAAAATTCAATTACGTGTCAATGAGGCTGTAAAAATAAACGATCAATACCGACGAGTGTTGTATAACAATTGATAATGGAAGTAAAATGGAAAGGTGTGGACGTACTATATAGGTAGTTTGCTTACATGATTCACTTAGGTACGTATACTGTATCAGCAGCGTAATATCAGTATTATTATTTAACGAAAATTGAGATGAGAAGATAAAAAAGAGTGAAAATGTAAGTAATCCTGTCCAACAATATTGAGCGTAGTAATAGGACTCCATCGACAGATATCAGGAAGGGTAATGAATAAACATGGCAAAAACGAGTACGAATGATCAAATTACTTCAATTACTACGCAGCACAGTGGGAAGTGGGAACGTAATATGATCAAACCTACTTTGTGTATTAGCTCTTGTTTATTTTTTTGAACTTTTTGACGAGTGTAAAATGTTTGTAAAAAATCAGAGCATCTTATCAATATAGCCTTTGACAGAATACACATGTAAAAATTCTTAATTGCTCACACTGGAAAACGGATTTAACTTGCAAAAGAGTACCTTTTATGTGATTTCATTCACCATTTCTTTACATAAATCTCTCATCGTCGTGTCGGCACAAGTTACTGGCTGCGGCTGCCTGCCTTACATAGTTTCTATAATCTTAACTCTTCATCATTAATCATGCAGGTTATCAGATAATAATTTTTGTGAATGAAAAGTTGAATAAATCGGCAGCTCCAAAAGTAAATATCTATGTTTTTGTACATTCGACATGATATCCAAATGTTTTACTTACAAAAAAGTAGATCGTGTTTTCTGATTAAAAAGTAAATTGGGTTGGGGTTACCGGTGTTTTTTCCCAGAGATTGGTTTGCCGATACACCTTTGAATATGTCTGGTACAAACAAAAACATGTTACATTTCTGAATCCTTTTATGGTATAAACAAATAATAACAATAATATAATGCGAAAAATATATGCCGTAAAAATTTAAAGCAACTTGTTGTTCATGTTCATGATGTAATAGGTATTGGGTACCCATTCACAGGCCATTCTGAACTAAAAATTGTTTTCAAAAGTAAGCAGAAGTTAGCAAGCAAGCAATGATATGATGATAAATTTAAAAAGCAGTGACGTATTTCTTCGAAAATCTCGGAATGAAATGTTTATCGCTTGTTGCTGCATCCTAGTTAATCCTACACTGCAACATTTGCAGCACAAAATCATGCTATCAAGCAAACGAGTTATTTTATGTATTTTTCCAAGAAACGTGGAGGAGTAGGCACCACAGACTACGTAAAGGTGTTTCATAGCCAATTTCTAAGGATTAGGGCAATATATGCTCTATACACTTTAATGAAAAATGCATTCTCCTATCTGGAGATTCAAAAATGACAATGCAGGTCATAAAAATATCATTTTATTGTATTCTTTTAAAGTTGTTTTTTACATGACGAGAAATGTGAAGTTGTGCGTGCCTTTTTACAAGATGAACGATTTTGATGAATCCAAAATGGATTTAAAAGAAAAATCCAGACGAGGATCCGCTTTTACATCTTTGGTTTAACTTTTCATTGTATTTTGTCAAACAAGGTTTTCAGCTCCTCCTCAAAATAAAGACCTTGATTTTTCCACTTAATTTCAAAAACATACTCGACACAATCACACGGCGTCATACACACATCTTCACAATCAATACACACATCTTTGGCAGTAGTCAAGTCACCAGTCATCAATGGCATGGGAAAATTATAGAACCTAACAAACAGCCAACAACAACAGTCAAGTCGGAAACATCAATATTATTATCATCTTTGAACAATTTCTGAAGATTGAAGATCCTTTTCTAAGCTTTTGTGAAGCCAAAGATCAAAAGCAAAAAAAGAACCAAGAATAAAAAACCAACTGTTAAAATGGTTGAATAGCAACCAAAATCGTAACATTTTTTATTGTAGCATGGCCGTATGTCGTTTTATGTAGTCATCATGCTCGTCCATACACAATTTACACACACACAGCTCGTCAGTCGTCAGTCAAAACTCAAGTAATCAAAAATATTATTATATTTCAACGTGACTTTTGTGTATTCCACCCTGCGTTCGTCGTACATAAACAATAATTATGTTTTATACCATACCGCTTTTTTAACGTACAGATGCGGCTACCAAAAAAAGATCATTTGATGATGATCTTGACTACACACACCACCATCATCATCGCATCTGCAACGTTATCATAAATGAAAAAAAGATTTGATAATGTGATGATGTTTAATAAAAAAGAGAGAAGTGAAGTAGTCGGTCGGTGGAGCCTGTACATGAGTGTGTTGATGTAGTGTGTTAATTATGTTTTATACCATACCGCTTTTTTAACGTACAGATGCGGCTACCAAAAAAAGATAATTTGATGATGATCTTCACTACACACACACCATCATCATCGCACTGCAACGTTATCATAAATGAAAAAAAGATTTGATAATGTGATGATGTTTAATAAAAAAAGAGAGAAGTGAAGTAGTCGGTCGGTGGAGCCTGTACATGAGTGTGTTGATGTAGTGTGTGTGCTGTGATTGTAATAATAATGATTAAAGATTTGGTATATATTTGGTATGCAACAATATACTGTAGTGTAAAAGAGGTTAACATCTTCACACCTCTCTCGTTCATGAGTGTAGTAACAATTGGAAGAGGTGATGAGTCGCGACATGTGATGAAATGTTTTTGTGGCTGTTGTGGTTAGTGGTCTGTGTATTTAAATGTATACGAGTGCTTGTGCCAATAGACAAAATGGACTAAAACATTAACAAATCCAAAATGCATTTAAATAAATAAGAAAAAAAAACAAAGAAATTATTGATTTAGTTGGATTTTTTGGTAATGAAATCTTGTAGAAGTTTTTTTTGCAATCACCCAAAACATAATGCAATGCATATGCACCCAATCAATTCGAACTAGATTACTATCAATAAAAAGAATTGATCAACGAATGATCTAAGCAGTAGTTGTTGTTGTTGCAAATCTTTTTCGTAATAATTTGAGTGCCTAAAAAATCTCGTTATTTTTTTTTGCTTTAAAAATCCTGCACATTGTGCACAGTAAAGCCAAAAAATATTTCTGTCAAAATTCCTAGTAAAACTTGTACACATACAAAAAAATACGTCATTTCATTCTGGACTTTGGCATTTTTGTTGTTGTGATCTTATCCCGTCTTTATCCCAATTCCTTTGTCTTGAGAAATATAAAAAAAGTAGAATAGAGAGCGGTTGGTTGGGGACTACATCATTTTGTCTGTGATTGTCTGCCTCGTTTTTCCATGAACTTGCCATTATGTTGTGTTTTTTTAATGTTGTTTTGACTGTTTGAAAATTTACGACTGTTTCATAAATCGTTTAGTTTTCATTGAGGCATGCAAGGAAAAGCACGTTAACAAAGGCTCAGCATTCAGTGATGTGAATAGGATCCGCAATAGTAACATTTTCAAATCCAGCCAATTGAATGGAAACCACAATAATAATAATATAATCATGCAATGAACGAGAAAATACCATAATACCTTTTCCTTTTATACTTTCAGTCTGTACTTTTTCTTCCTGTCTGGAATTGGAAATATCTTTTTTCATCCTTCCGTCCTTCCTACATGTAGTATACCTATATAAGAATACGTAGGTGTACATTGTACATCCCATTCTGCTGACCAAGTGAAGCATGAAAAAAATATTAAGTGAAGTGAACTGTGATATGTGCTTATAAAAAATAGAGTGGTTAAGAGAACTTTGGAGACTTGTTTTTTAACACTTTTTCTTGAGTAGGAAGGGAAGAATTTTATGTTGTGTGTGGTAGTAATGCAGCAACATAACAATGATGATATGACGCAGTTATCACATTCCGTCCTACTTACTGGAGAAACCTGAGAAGTAGAAATCTCTTGTTGAAAACCCAGAAAATTATTTTTAGATACGCACGTACATATTTATAGATAAATGTATGTAATGAAATGCTACTTGATTTCGTATCCCATCATCCCACTTCTTTTTTTTAATGCTTGACAGCCCCAAGCATATCATTCATCTTAATAGGGGTCTAATAGAAATTCTTACGGAATACATGTAAGTTTTGAACCATTTTTTTAGACTTTGAAAACACTGTTGAAACAAGTAATTTTTCTTGAAAAGAACGTAAAAGAAAAAGAAGAAATCTGGGATTCAATTGAATTCTCAGTAAAGTAAAAACTAAATTCCAGGAAGATACTCGGGAGATTTGTGTGAATAAAAAAAATGTAAAGAATTTTTTTATCTTAATGAAATGAACGCATGTAATGCAGGAGGAAGACACGCAACACAATATTTTTCCACGTGTAAAAGACTAAAAGAGTTATTCTCAGCAGCAGCAGCATCAGTACCCGGCCAGCTCATCATAAACGACAGCACAAAATTAAAGTGATAATTTAGCATGATGTATGCATGTTAAGAAAAAGTTTTCTCGAGAGACTTTGAATATGAAATGAAATGATGCTACGCTGCCTATATCCTGGATGATGGATGTAAAAATAAAAGTATAAGAATAAGTTTTGAGATTATAGTTTGTTGGGAAACGACTTGCCTTTTATTAAGTTATCCAGCTCTAAAGTTTGGTGAAGTGTGAAGAAATTTTGGTAGTGCTACACTTTCTTACATTCTTCCCTTTTCCTGGAGTGTGTGAGTGACCAGCGTACCAACTAGACAGACTATTATAGAAATATGACGAAAGTTAAGGACGTGGAGTCAGCGACCGGGGGTCCAGAGCCTGGCTGGGCTACATCTATGAAAGTTGATTTTTTAAGGGGAGGTGGTGGTGGAGAGGTAGCTGGAGAAGTTGGAAATAGTTTAGATAAAACGCTTGTAAAAAGTGCCCCAGGGAAAAAGAGAGGCGCAAGTGAAGGTGTGGGAACTGCTGAAGAAGAACTCAAGCTTCTTGGTTCATCATCGTCCCCAGATGCAAATACAAGTTCAAGTAGTGGTGGTGTGAGTAAGCCTAAAATTGTGCCTTCAGTATCAGTATCCTCTGGAGGTGGAAAGGAACTTCTTCGGAGTCCTATCAGAGATGATGATTTGTTAGATACCAGTACTAATGCGACGTTAACGGTTAACGGATTATCTGCTTTGGATGATCATGATCACACAACAACTTACACGGGAACAATTAATTCGTTAAGTAGGATAAAGAACAGATTTAGTAGTAAGTATGGAAGGATGAGGAGAAGGGTTGTTTTCAAAAATGGAGATACCAACTTGCACCAAACCAATATTTCCAAGAGGAGGCGCAAGTATTTGGCGGATTTGTTTATTACGCTTGTCGATTTACAGGTAGCACTCAGAAATGTTTATTCATGTTTTTTATGAGTTTTTAATTGTTTATCTACATTATTTGAAGAAGGCATTTATAAAAATCCTAACAAAAATGCATTTAGTTTTAAATTTTATTTAAAAATGATAAAATTGGCATTATAAATTAAATTGATTTATGATTTTATAGTGGAGATGGACATTCTTGCTCTTTTCCATGAGCTTTCTCAGCTCATGGACTTGCTTCGCTGCTATATATTGGGTGATTTCTTATACGCATGGAGACTTGGAAGTGGAGCACTTGAGTGAAGAATCAGGTTGATTTAAAAAGCATTCCTTGTCCCTCTATCTATCTATAAATTTGATAAAATACATAAATATTAATTATCATATTGAATGGATGCATACTATACCACTTTGCTATTTCTCAACTTGCTACAAAAAATACTGCAGTACTTGAAGAAATATGCAATAAAGTTCCTTATACCATGTCAATGCATTCTTTAAAATGTATTACAAATTAACTGAGTTAATGACATGACATGATATTCATGAGACTTTTGAAACATTTTGTTCTTTTCCCTACTGTTTGTTTGTCGACATTCTGGTATCAATTCGTTGTGTAAACAAAACATTTATTTGTGTATTTATATGTAGGTATTATGCATTTTTTGTACATCAAGTTCATCTTCACAATTTTTATATATATTTTTAAGCCGTTTTTTATGTTGACTTTCTCTCGTAGGATGGAATCCATGCGTCAGCAATCTACGCGGATTCACAAGCGCATTTCNACAAGCGCATTTCTCTTCAGTATTGAAACTCAAACGACAATAGGTTACGGTTCCAGGTACACAACGGAGGAATGCCCGGAAGCAATTTTCATGATGGTACATTAAATTAAAAAAAACATTCGCATTTACAACAAACATTTTTATTTAACTTTTCATTAACACAAGCAATAAGTTAATTTCAAGAAAATTTAAGCAAAAACTAGTAGAACACATTTTGGAACCGGCTCCACGAAGAATTTTTTTACATTATTTTATCGCAATGGTTGTTGATCCTGTTGATATCATTCAGTATAACTTGAGATTTTTTTTGCTGCGTTTGAATAAAATATATTGTACCAAGAACTATTCATATTGAATTTCATGTTAATATTCAAATGCGTGTAGATACATAACAATATACATATTTTCATTACTTTGTTGCAGTGTATACAAAGCATCTTGGGAACAATAATTCAGGTATGTTGTTCATACTTCTTATTATAAAATAGACAGAATGCTATAATTTTCATTTCTCCTGCCAACTAGACCTCTTTTTCATCTCGCTTCTTATTCCAAGTAAAAATACTTTACATTTTTTACTTACACAAAATATCCCCTCTCCTTAAACCACCGCAGAGCATGCAGACTCTCTCTGGATTGTCTTGAGAAACATGTGAAAAATCATGCATACGTGCGTACTTACATCCCGTTTTTAGTAAATATGCACGCTTCTTCATACTGCTTACTACACACTACCTTATGCTTTTCCATGAAAAAATCCCCCAAATTTTCCATACTTTTTAGTTTGTTTGCAATGTATGCAGCCTTCGTAGTAATATCCTTTCTTCCAAGAATTGAATACAATTTTATATTTCTTGTGAAAGGAGCGATGAAATATTGAAAATTAAATATGACATTTCCCTGTTTTCCTTTGCTATCTTTTTTATTTAATATTTTATATAACACAGCCCGAACCCATAACCCATCCAAAGAAAAAAATTTACATTTTGCCATTATTACTATAACAAGCCGACATGTTATAATGTAAAATGTATTTATGCTATGTATATTCTTCTTTTTTCCGGATCCAATTTCAACACTGCTGGTGTTTCCCAAAAAAACCAACCGACTGCTGCTACTACACAAAAAAATA
>JAITYZ010003098.1:0-17673 GCA_027744595.1 Paronellides praefectus | reverse complement strand
CAGACGGACAGACAGACGGATAGACAGACAAACATCGTGATCGCATTAACTACCTATCAAGCATGAAACGCTTTCGGTAGTTAATAAAATATTCATTTTTCCATGCGTCACTCTTAAATAAACCACGTCATCACTTTACTTTTGGCTACATTAATAGTTGTGCAAATAGTGAATATACAAAGTTATTTCATACTTATATTATATCACTTTATCTTGCATTAGACCATCAATTACAAAAGTTTCGCCTCCAATATGAGAATCAGGTTAATTTTACTTATCACCTTACTGGGGGAAATAGGATGGCTTCAGGTCACAGGACGCAGGTACTTTTTCCAACACACTTTTGTTTCTTAAATTTTTGAAATAAATTTACAAGGAGTACTTACATTTAATATTTAACTTTGCAGACTTGATGGTCGAAGGTATTGACACGCTCCCGAAGTTTTCAGATTTAAATTTACAAACACAATTTTGTTTTTATTTAACCCTTAAATTCAATCTAGATTTAGTTACGGAAAAGGGAGTCCCCCGTATGGACGGAATCGGGGTTATGGGTATAGGTAATCATCAGACATAATGAATTCAATTGAAATGGTTTTTAAAATCCTTATGTGGTTTGGTAAATGGTTTGTAATTAGATATGGGAACAAAAAACCAAGTTTGTATGGATATGGAGGCTCTGCTGGGGTTAAACTACCAAAATACTATCCAAACCGATTTTTTAGCTCTTTTGGGGACGATCAACCTATGGCGCGTTCAATGGGATATGGATATGGAAGCTCTTCTTGGGGAAAAATGCCTAGTGGGCGTTCGTTGGGATCAGGAAGCTCTACTATCAACAGTCCAAGGTAACAAAATACTTCATTTTATCTTCAGTTTTTTATTTGGAATGCGACATATTGCAATGTTTTATTTCCTTTGATCGTCTTTCAGGTCTGGTGATAGTGAACCTACATATTTATATTATCGATATCATATGGTACCGAATGAAAATGATCATTCCTATTTTTATTATCGATATCATGCTTCGGACGTAGATAAATATAATATTTAATATGATTTTAAATGAGATAAGATGCATGGCGTCAAATATGCATGGCTATACATGCACATTTGCTTGTATTAGTCAAATTAATTGATTATAATATTAGTTTTTAAATGGTGACACTATATCGAAAATAAAATTTAATTATCCAGAAATGAAAGTAGCTTTGACAGCTTGTTGCAATTTTTCGCATAAAAGATCTTTTAGCCTATTAGAATGAATTTATTTTCTTATTAACCGAAATTTGTTTCATTTGATTAGATGAGCTGGAAAAATTCTAACAATTAAAAAAATATTTATCTTGCCAATTGAATGCATGCAGGTAATAGTCCGCCCTAGTTTAAACTGTCGGAAGTTGACGACAACAACAACACCGTTAAACCATATTCGCAAAATTAAAACTCATTATTTCACCATAAAATTATGTGTACTTGAAAAGTATTTCCTGTTTTGAAGAATGAAACTTAGCACACTACTAATTAAAACGTGTTCATTTCTTGTGCATAGAAGATCATAGCCAATAAAATATGACAAATAAACCTATATTAAGTTCCTCGTTAAACCATATTCGCAAAATTAAAACTCATTATTTCACCATAAAATTATGTGTACTTGAAAAGTATTTCCTGTTTTGAAGAATGAAACTTAGCACACCACAAGTGACTGTAATAAAATAGAAATATAAGGCCCATTCTTTCTTGAATGAATACTAAGCTACATGCTCAGAATTTCTGTAATGAATTAGTAATCTTTGTAATAATTGTCAGGGATATATCGACCATAGAATGAGGTGCACATGAATAACGTATCAAACCAAATAGGATTTGACAAATACGGAACTTAATATAGGTTTATTTGTCATATTTTATTGGCTATGATCTTCTATGCACAAGAAATGAACACGTTTTAATTAGTAGTGTGACGCATTTCACTTTTATATGCCTTTGTTTTGTTATCAACTGAAATTGTGATGACAAGCTATAATACTGTTATTGTATTGTATTATTGTATTATAATTGATATAAGAATTATTGTACCAAATATTTCTTGTTAATATTATCTCCTTCGTATAAATGCAAAAAATATCTTGTAAACCCCCATATCTCATGTTTTACATAACTTATGCTGTGCCAATTTATGTCGGGTAGCTTTAAAGTTTTCCTTAACATCACGTTTTAGGGCGTATTCTTGATAAATTATCAATTTTATTGACCTCAGTGTAGCAAGAGCAAAAATGAATATTCTGAGAATTTTGGCCCTCACTACTCTGATAGCTACTGTCACAAGTTTACCAGTGAGTTTAAATCCAAACTTAATTGTACATGTAAATATAATCCGAGTAAAGACAGATACATGAATTTTTAACAAAATTTTATTTTACAGTGGTATCCAAATTATCAGTACAATGCTCCAGCAAAGGCACCAGAACAACAATATGTGAGTGAAACAAACAAATTTGGTCAAATCATACGCTTGTTCAAACAGAAAATACACTTGTTGGCTACCAAAAACATTAGACATGCAAATTAATATTTGAAGACTTAGAACTAGAACTAATTTGGCTTGACTTATTTTTGTTTTGAAACTTTATTTTAAAATGCGTTATACATGGAAGCTGAACATGTCATTTTGACAACTAAACTTGTGTTTGATTTACAGATTGATTGGGCAGCTATCAACCAGCCAGCCGGCCAGCTAAATCGTCCGCAATTTAAGCTCGGAGAACAAAATGTAATTTAAATTACTTCAATTGCAAGTTAGTTGAATTATGTTAATTGAGGAAAACGTTTTGTGATGTATTTCTTAAACGTATTTTTAGGGTTATCAAGAATCACCTAGAAGGGCGGATATACAGTAGTAAATTTTATTCTGGTGTGATTTTTTAAAAAAAATTTCGTAAAGTTATTTTATTTTAAATTACTTTTTCTTTTGCATTTTCCTTCAAGTCCGCCAATGGATTATTCAAGAGCCGTAAGGACATATTTTTAAAAAATGTAAACTTGATTAACCTCAATGAAATGAACTTCATTAACAATTTTTTAAATTGCCTATAGCAGCAACTTGACAAAGACCAATATGCTAGATATGTACAGTCTAAAGGAGGAGGATCAGATGTAAATTTCAATCATATAACATACTTGATAAAATATTTGATTTTTTATTTTTGATCAATATTTGTTTATTTATGTACAGTTAGCTTTCAGTGCACCGGCGAAAGCAGCAAGAAATAATGTAAAATCAAAACCTAAAACATTTTTAAATTTCGATTGTGGCTTAAATCCAACTTTACTTATTTTTAATGTTTATTTCTTTAATATCTTTAAGGCCATTGATCCCGTTCCTTTTGGCTCAACTAAACCAGACATGTTACCCAGTATTGGATCAGGAATGCCACTTCCTCATTTGGCTTTTGATTTTCGATTTAACTCGTCGTTGCCTGGTACTCAGCATGTCTCTAAACCCCAGATGGACCAAAATAAATTCGGTTTTAATTTTTTGTTTGCATAGCATTTAAAATAAGCTGTTTGCTAGCACCCGGCAAGTAACTTTGTAAAACATTTAAAATAAATTTGTTAAAAATATCAAATTAGCAAGTCCGTCAATTGATTTATTATATGAAATACAATTTAAGCTTAAATTTATCAGGTCGTAAATGTCAAAAACAATTAAACTAATCAAGTTCAAAGAAATTCTATACAAACTTTCGTGAAATTACGGCACTCACTTTTTAAAGTTACTTTAAAAGGGTAAACTCTAATTTTGGGCTCGACCATAAAATCGATGTAAAAACTAAAATTAGAAGTCATGTGAATGTGAACCAATGAGATGGAAATCTTTCAATATTCGATTAGGTGTCTCTCATGACGAAAATTAGGTAGGAACAATAATTTTTGACTTAATTAAAATTGAATAGTCAAAGCCCAAAGCTGTGCTTCAGTTCAGTAATTAGAAATCCGCTTAACTTTTCAACCGATTTCTGAATTTTAAAACTTTATGAGACTCGCAAATAAAAGTTGAATTTTAAGGTACTGACACTTTCAACACGCTTCAAGTTGAAACCGTTAGTTTAATTGCATGTATGACAAAGAATGCTACATTTGAAATAAAATGTAGTTTCCAACCTTAGAGAACGATAAATATTTCTACTACGGTCACGGTCTTGAATTTGCAATGAAAGTACACGGTTCCTTTTATAATAAGAGATATTCCTGAACAATTTGAATTTTGTCGAACATTTATTCTTTTTACGTAAGCGTTAAATACCCCAGAAAAACAAGTATCCGATAAGTTGAAAACACGAGTTGATTTGTGATCCTTTAAATTCTCTTCACACATATTTTTTCCACATCGGCTATAAATTAAGTAATCACCTATCACGAAGTACCTAACATCATCAATCAACATTAAGATTACCAACGCAACATTACGATATGAAATATATAAACGTTCGAAGCTATAAGTACCATCTATTGTATTAAGCACACGTAAAAGCTTTACCATCACGTCATTTGATCATCCAATAATTTAAAAAGCTTTTCATTATCAAATTCATGTTCGTTATATGTTCTTAGGTCACTCCTTTACATAATATATGTTGAGGCAGATATGTATATACCGTAAATACTCTTTTAATTCCCCTCCCTCCAATAAAGCCCCATATCAAAATAAACCACCACCTAAAACTAGCAAGTTCTGTAATTCCCCACTATTCTAATAAAGCCCCATATCCAAATAAACCCCCACCTAAAAATCGAAAATTCAGTAATCCCCCAGGGGCAATAAAAGAGTATTTGCGGTATGTAAGCTCCCTAGAGCCAACAGCCAACTCATATTAAGATCCGAAATAGCATACGAAACTTTTGAGCTAAAATGCAAGCAGGGAAATTTTACGAACGGGAGTTTAAACCGAGGAATTAAATTATTTGACATCAAGACAAAAATATTAAGCATGTTGTAGTTATTCAAAAGTTTGAACGTTTACGGTTTACACATGTTTAAATAAGGGAGAAAGCAGTTAAACGAGGATAGTGCTTTGCCAAAGGATGTGAATTTAGTTCGGACCCTATGATAAAAAACATTTGCACATTTAGTTTCTAAATAATAGCGTTTTATTTTGTCAAGTTTCCATACATGTTGTGTTTCCGTTTTATTTGAAATTTCCCCTTTTAACAAACCAGTTGTTTATTATAGGATAAGATTTCCTATTGTTGTACAATTGTACGCTATGAGGTTTATAGTGGTTTATATTTTTAATGTTCGTTTGTCTTACATAAACTACAATAAAATAGAAGACTAGTTCATATTGAATATCCTGAGTAATTACGGCGTCATTTTATCTTGAGTAGTATACCTAAGCAGTATATATACACAGTTGATGAAATATCGAAACTATAGACAAAGTACCTGGACATACGTTGTGAAATCACTTCGGCTCCATTCTAATACTTTTAAGTAAAATTAAATGTATTTGTCAGGTATTTCAAAAGTATTCAAACTTCAAGTTGGTATTTTTCCATCTTTGCCCGAGCTTACACCCTTGCCTGACATTCAAAAAGTACAAGTTTAAGGCAGTATAACTCTGACAGTACGCCAGATAGCAAGTCCAGTATACTTTCTGAAATATCCACAAATTATTTCGGAAACTTGCTTAGCGCTGCATGTCCAATTGTAAATTGCACATTATTCTATCATATTCTATCATATTATTGATTTCTATTGCGGCTCTGTGAAGAATTTTTGAAATTTGTTTTTTTATTACAAATCATAATTTACGTGATATGGTATGAACATTGCTTGTAAAGCCCACAATAAGCTGTTAACGAAATCAACTGAAAAATGTAACGTAATGAAAAGTTGGATTGACTTTAGAGGAAGTTTGAATAAACCCTGTTGGAACTAACCAATAAATCGATTAACCAGATATAAGAGATACGAGGACAGAATAGGATGCACTGATATATAAATATAACAAATTGGAATTGGATTTAAAACGAAAAAGAATATTTCATTCGCCTGGTGCATCCCTTTAACAGAGACGTGCGTCATACAATTAGAGAAGGTGAGCAAGCCACTGTATTTTGATATTCCACATTTCATATTTAAAAATGTGTGCCCGCTAATTCAATATTTTTCCAAAAAATATTTTCTTTTTTAGTAATTGAGGTCGCAATCAAGAAAAGGTTTTAACATTATTAGCCACATTGAAGTTCAAGATTTTAAATTAAAGAAAAATGGATACATTCACGTCAATTGCGGCAGTTGTTTTGGTATTTTTGGTTTCCCAATTTCCTTCGTCCAACACTTTACCATTTCATTTAAGTGGACCAGACTGTATGATTAGTATAGTAACGGATAGACATCATCACTATCGATATTCCAACCATTTAAGCAGCTTTCTACATAATGAGCCATCCCAAGAAATTAGGTCAACTTGGCTAATGTACCACGGATTGTGGCACCTCAACCTCAACTTTTACTTTAGTTGGCTAAACTACGTGACCCAATTTTTGGATTTAACAACATTGAAGAGCAAATATCTTAGATTTAGCGTAATGAAGTACAGATCCTCTTGTTTGTCATTTATTTTAATGACTAATTCCTTCGGGGAAGCAGTCCAAGCAATTTCTGATTCAGGATTTGGATCATCCGACAATGTTCACTTTCTCATTTTGGTTCCATCATTGACGCCACGCAACAACATGATTTATAATTTTGCAAACAAATTATTTTACCAAGATAATCCGTTTCATGCTCCCATATTTTTCATCACTTCTCTACCAAAACCTGGAAGATACATCGGTCTACTCTGCTATTTCTGTTCAAGTGAAAGTCGACTTCAAAAAGTGGAATCGTCCAAATTTGATGAAAAGGCGCTTCTGACGCTCTCATGGAATTTAAATGGGAAAGGTTATGGGAATAGATTTGTGGTTCCAAGCGGGCTAAAGTCGTACATTGAATGTGTTATGAGACTAGATATTATGTCAAATCGCAAAACATACTACAAGACATTGGCATCATGCTGGCCTTATGAGGCAGTTGCCATTTTTCCACCTATCGTTCAGTTCCTGAACGTTACAGTAACGTATAATCCCACCGATGAAGACCACCTTAAGAAGTGGTGGTTTGTGAGGGTCAATTACTTGTATTTTGAAATGATGATGCTTCTGACAAGCATCAAAGTCTTGAGTACTCGAGAAAGAATTTTAGTAATAAGTCAGGTACCCTGGAAAGTGATAACATGTTTCAATGCCCGCTCCCTATCATCCTTTCAATTCGACCCGCTAAGTATCGTCGGCTTGGATACATGGATGTTATTGTTAGCTGTCGCTCTTGGATACGCCTATGCATTCAGAAACATTAGCAGAATTTTAGATGTTTTTTGGCATTTTCTTGGAGTGTCCTGCAGCTGGGCGGAGGTGGCAACGGGGAAACGGAAAGTAATATTTCTGTACATGCTGGGCATGAGCATGCTCTGCTTAAACTTGCAATCTTATTACTCCACAGAATCTATGAAGCTAGGACGAGTGCCCGATACATTCACCGAATGGATCCAAAGGGGGCTTAGGCTATGGGCTTCTCCGACATCTAGCATGACTTCCATTCTCTGGACATATGTTTACCCAAGTCTTGTACATGGTCAGGCTTTTAATGCGCTTGGAGATTTAATTACAGGTTGGACCGGATCATCATCAAGTACCGTTTACATGGACAAAAAGGATTTGCCAGCGGATGATCCAGTAACTGTATTTAACACACTTGTAGAAAAGAAACTCTTTTTCTTTGCTTCCGATTTGACAGAATATCATCAGGTTTTGGGAAACCGGCCAACATACGCCCAAAATAAACACATTTGTAGAAGTATTGATGTTAGCAGAGATACGTATACTTCACTTCATAATGTGTTAATTATTTGGGGCTACGGGCAAAAGAGAGTAAGTGGTTTTCTCGGTACTTGGATGGAAGCAGGTATGATAATTCGAGCGGAAAGATTTCGGCTTGGATTTGGACAAGTCAAAAAATTTGCTCCGTTGGATTTAAAGTCAGCAGATTTACAAATACTTCCTCCAACCCCGGTAGGGCTAGATAGTACCCCTGTCAAATTTTGTTGGTGGATATTAGCATCTGCACTTATTCTCTTTCTTTTCGAACTTATATCGCGTATTTCTATTCAGATTACACGGTTGGTTAGATGCTTTCGATATGTTAAACAGGTAGTATTAATAACGTTTTATTTCTTGAAATATACCATATTTCATAAATAATTAGTGATGAAATTTGGTAGTGGGCATAGTGGTTTAAAACCAGTTATAAGGAAAGGCTTGTAATAACAACTTTTATAAGACAATTGAGTGTAATTTTAAATAAAATATTTATGCATTGTAAGCATGTTTCAAGCAAACATTTACATACAAAAATTAGAGAATAGGTATATAGATTAATATTAACAAGTTAAATAGTAACTACGCTTTATTCTAATTAAAAACCAATTAAATCTTACACATGGCATGAAATTCAAACGGTTTGCATACAAAAACACTCTAAAATGTTTATATCTTCGACAGTTGACAAATTAAAAGCACACAGTATTAAATGGACAAGGTTTACTAAAATTTATAGATTTAATGAAGCTTATGAAAAATGTAATTTCCCGTTCAATTTTTATAACATTACATTTTAAATTTGTTTTAATTTTTATGAGAGTAAATATTGAAATGGGCAATGAATCAATACAAGGGAATTTTTTGTAATGCAATGCGTGTGAATATGGCAGAATAATATTAAATATTTTGGGGTATACTTATATGAATATTAATTTGAGTGTTTCTTTATTTTAAAACTTATTTACTTGCGATATTTTGTTCGACCAAAAACTGAATAAATAAATGAGTCGAGGTCAACATCACCGAAATTATGAATCACAATAAAAGAGCCATATTGTATATTGCTCACCTACTTTTTTGAGAATCCAAAACCTGAATTTTAGTGATGCCATTAAATTTTTGTTTTTAATCCTAGAATTTAATTCAAAGATGGCACTTTTGAGGGAAAATAAAGTCAAATTATTTGATTAATTGAAAGAAAATGATATTAATATTACATTTAGCTGAAAACGGTACAGCAACACGTCATTTAGCTACTTGAAAAATAAACTCTTCAATGAAACTAAATTAGTTTTTAATTTAAATCCAATGTGTTAAATAACAACTAAACTAAACACAATGCATCACGTCGATAGTGCTATTAGGAGATATTAATTAATTAAAGGAATCTTAATTTTTAGCAGTAAACAAATTTCCCCGTGCAAGACAATTCATTTTTATACAGCTTTTATATTTTCTTCACAAATTTTACTGACTTACCATTAGGATGTTTCATGAAAGGTCCACGATACCCGCTTCATATTGTTCATATGCATAAATACATGAGTGTTTATAGGTAAATTTACAAGGCACTGCATTCCAACCTCAATTCTTTACAACAAAGCTCCGTTGTCTTTGTTTATCATTATCTTTGAGCCATACAGATGTTTTGCTTTGCCCCAAATGCTTAAAAGATTCTCTTGCCAATCTTTTTTTATTTTTGTTGGTTGATTAGGGCTTTAATTGAGGGCAAACGCGTTAAAGTATTGATTTGGTCAGTTGCTACATGTGGAAAAAAGTCAATAGCGAAAGCATTTCGCACATCAAGCAACCCATGGAAACCAACAAACCTAAAAGAAGTATTACGAAAACGACCAAAATGTTTCCACTCATGCCCGGTGCTATAACCAAATCAGAATTTCTTTTACTTAAATCGTAATTATTTCCTCGAGTTAACTCAATCCACCGATCCCAAATTCCCGATGTTTCGAACGGAACTCTAACTCTTCTAATCAACAATGGTGACATTACACCCCAGAATGAAAACCCGATGTAGCTTTTCGACAATACATTTTTTCCAACACTTGCGGAACCATGAGATATTTTGGAATTTAACAACTGTTTTGCGTGAATGTCGCATTTGAGTTGGGGAATCACAAACGCTACCCCATCACAAATTCCAAGTCTCTTTTGAATCGCATCTTCTTGACTTCTGACTACTTTAGTTTTAAACTGGTTGAGTGCGGTTGACGCTTCATTCAAATGTTCGGTTTTGTATATCTCCACAAAATCTGGAAACAGCTTTGTATTGTTCCTTAACAAATTAAGAGATTTGTTGGGACTGAGTAAAATATTCGATTCAGATTTGATATCAATGTGAAAAGTCTCCCTCGAAATTAAATAATGGTGGTTGTGCACGTATCCTTCTTTTTCGGGATATGGATAATTATATCGCAAGACTGAAGCTATCCGAGAAAAAATACTGAAATTTGCTTTCAATAGCTGGTCAAAGTGCTCATATGACGTCACTTTTCTGGGAGTTACCATTTTATAAACATTTGTGTTCTTCCATGCGCTATTCAACACAACCCCAATCATAAGCAAAACCATGGCTGCTGCAGTTGGAATTCTGTTTTTTAATCTTTTTATGGCAACACATTCTTTCTCAAGAAACGTGTTTATGATATCAAGCAGCCGACCTGTTTTACCAGAAATTCCATTAGACGGCATTACAAATTCGGTTAGGATTGCAAATGACCAAATAGAAACCAGTAGTAAAATCCACGTGTAACTGTCAAAGACAGAAAAGAGTTGGGAAAACAAGAGACTGTGAGTTATTGGTTTACCACAGCTTATAAACCTTGACGAGTATGCAGAATCGTTAAATGAAGGTGGGTAATAAATTCATGTAGCCAGTCCAATAAATGTGTAAATAAAAAGCTCCGTAGAAACTCGCTCGTCGGGGAAAACGTTTGTAGACTTAACTTGGTTTCCGCAAATTACAGTTTTTCCTGAGTTGAGAGAGGCATAAGTGTAGTTTCCCATGACCGAATGCCACACAGCAACAAGTGCCAAAGAGAGTTTTGAGTTGAGTGAAAATTTGTCGATTTTGTCTGCGGCAAACAAAAGTTTCAAGGGGTCGCACACTTGGAAATGCTTGGCAAGCTCTCGATTTTCGGCATGAGTTCCAGTGCTCACACCACTTCGAATTATATTCCATTTTGAATGTAGTTCCTTTGTAACGTGCTTATAAATTCTTTCAAGGGCCAACACATTAAACCTTTTCCAATACAAGTTGCGAATTAGTAAAGTGGTATGATTTTCTTTTATCCTGCAATATTTGCAAATGAACAAGTTGTACAAGAAAACAACAGAGTTGCTCGATCCCTTTCCTTTCAAATAATGAAATAAATAAATTGCGATATTGGTTGCATGCGTCCAGCGATTTGAGGTTGCGTACAAATTGTGGTTTATCCAATTATATAAACTTTGTTTGGTTAGTTTTTGGGTATACAAATTTTCGTCGTAAACAAGACAAATGAATTCTGGTAAGGCCCCTGGTAGCAGACGAGTTCCCTCTGCATTGCGAATATCAATAGTCCAACTGTTTGGATGAGATAAAAAGTGTACAAGAAAACAGCAGAGTTGCTCGATTCCTTTCCTTTGAAATAGTGGAATAAATAAAGTGCGATATTTGTTGCATGCGTCCAGCGATTTGGGGTTGCGTATAAATTAAGATCTATCCAATTGTATAATCTTTGCTTGGTTAGCTTTCGCCTATACAAATTTTCATCATAAACAAGACAAATGAATTCTGGTAAGGCTCCTGGTAGCAGACGAGTTCCTTCTGCGTTGCGAATATCAATAGTCCAGCTGTTTGGATAAGATAGAACGTTATCAGAAAGGCGCTGTCGACCACGAAAGTTTAAAAAGGACAAGGGCGGACTTAGATGTATGTACGCTTGACAGTTCCAAGGTTTTACGAGTGTTGAATATTTGTAAAAGTTTAATGTCGTGCACCAATGCATTTTATAAATGAACAATGGGGAATTACAAACAGACGAAATGGTGTTTGTCGTTGTGTTGAGTTTCAGCGGAAATCCTGCAGGAATCCATTTTCGCTCAATTCTTATTTTGAATTGGGAGTAACATTTTGAGAACACGGGAACTATGGATCTTAAAAGGACTGGGTATTCTACCTGCTTGAGATCAAGAGCCTGGTAATTTGTAACATGAACAAGACACTTGCTTTTGGCGAATGGGCTCAAAATATGGTTTATATCTTGAAGTATGCCTAATTTAGAAAACACATTGGAGTTGTGGACAGATACGGAAAAGCCAGTGTCCAAAGGAGAGTCTGGAAAAAGTTGGTAATAGGAACATTCGTCTAATTCAGCGTAAGAGATGCCAAAAAATGAAAATGTGCAAATCAGTCCAGAAAGATTGATTATTTTAAATATCATTTTTAAAATCATTAAATTATATTATATGGCTGCTTTTACTATATTATCAACTCCACTGACCCAAATAGAAGAAGGAGAATAAACCAAGTGAATAATGTTGTTCAATAGCTTCAAAATCCAACCCGAGGGTATATCTTGTTTTCCAGGTGTGTTTACTCAGTATGAATTCCCCAATGCAATAATGGATTATTCCACTCGACAAAGTTGACAATACGAATTGAAATCCAATCGAATTAAGTACATAAAGTATATTATGTGCAGCAAAGAGAAGTAGAGATAATTCAGAAAATTCGGGTTTATTTGCACAATTTAAAAAATCGTTTTAACTGATGTACCACGACGTTTTTGGGTTTTCTTAAAATTATCTTCATTTGTTTTTAAATAGAAAGTGATAACGTTTTACATCAAAGTTTTGAAGAGCACGCATGGAGGTATGGTCGTTTTTAATCTGCTAACAGAAGATATAACTATTTTTGTATATTCATTTGAAAGCTTTATTTTAAATGGGATTTGATGAGCAGTGTGAGGACTTGTTTGGAAGATAAACTATTGACATTGACATTAAGTGCTTAATGAATATGAACACATTATTCAAATATGGGTTTCCGTGCATGCAGCTACCAAGGCCACACTTACTTCACCTTGCTTGCTGTTCGGCTATCATAACAAAATTAATTGGGTCTTCATTGAACTAACAAACATCCTACAACTATTCAATTCCTTGCTTCGCAAAATGAAAAAAACCTATTTTGACCTCGGACTTGATCATCAGAAATAGAGTTGAGTTTAATTTAAACTGTGATTGGGATATACTCCCACTCTCAGCTGATTTCGGCAAACACATTATGAAACAAACGGTCTAACTTTACGTCTATTTTAAGAGATTATTTTTTTTACTGTAATGATTGGAAAGTAAACCTTTTTACATTTTTAATAAAAATAAATTCTAATTTCCTTCACATGCCATATTATGAATGACATGCTAACAAAGATAAAAAGTGTGTAGAAAGTTTCTACACACAAGAAAACTAATACTTACACAGGTAAATACTCATGCCTATTAATTTTGTTCAATACACAGAATCGGGTGAAAAATTTATATCATATGCTAATTTTCTTACGCGTTGGATTTCTTTTTGGTATTTATGCTGATTTAAATCTTCAAAACAAGGTAACCTTTGAGGTCCAACCATAAAATTAAGGTATTGAGGGACACTTTCACTTTTCATATGTCTCTTTTTGTTCTTCACGTTGTGCAAGTTATGTTCAGTTCAGTTGTTGGGTTGCTTCGTATCCAAGGTCTCCCGAGTTCATAGGTGTGTAGTGTGTAGTGATGCATTCTCTATATTCATTTTGGATTTCAAAGAAAAAAGGGAGAGTTGACCTTGTTTGTATGCCTTTGCTGATTGGAAACTTACATTCTGGTTCTTCATCAATTGTGGTTGTTCCGGCCGGCCGTACGTATGCTCTATAACTGAAAGACGGTTTCGAATTTTCAATAATTTTCGGTAGTAGTATAGAAACCTCAGAAACTTAGCTCGGTCTATTTCGCAAACCAGGTCAACAGGTCATTCCCCGGAAGTAGGTGCAAGAAAAGATAATTGTGAATCACAATTTGGGATAGACAAAGTCCGAAAAGGTTTCGATTTTTTAACCTTGTTTTCGGTAATCCATGCCTCAATACATTAGCTCGGTAGAGTTTTAGATGCAGGTCAACATTTCATCCTCCTAGTGGTAGGGGACAAAAAGTTAATTTGTTTCTTTTATTCTCATGTAATGCCTCATTTGAAACATCTCAGGGGGTAGCATAAGCATACAAATTCACAAATTTGGTTCTTCTGACAGTTTTACCGGGTTATATTTGCTTACTTAAGAACATGTTTTTAAAGTTTAGATGCTAATACAGGGTGAAGGTTATTATTCAAAGGTCGTTTTAAAAAGTGTATCGGTATTACAGTATTTTGGGGGTAACGTGTGGGTTTCATACAATATGATGATTTTCAAATTTGAAAGGATGTTGTGGCTTTGAAGCCAGAAAAACATTCAACGAACATTGAAACCACCAGCTTCTTATAAAGATAGCTGGCAAGTCTGTAATCGTCTGTCTTCATCCAGAATCCAGGACGTCTCAAAAAGTGTGCTAAAATTGTGTGCTTTTCGACCAATTTTCTATCAACTTTAGATTTGTTTAAATTCCCAATTGAATTGAATGGCGGTCGGTTAATCGGGTTAATACACATGAACTAATAAGAATTCCTGCTATTTACAATTTATGCGACAACCAAAATTACATTTATTTTTTCGTAAAAGTGATTACAAATTTAAGGGTCGTTTACTACACGTATATTATTATTGCAGTAGATTAAAAAACTAGACCCATACTTTTCTAATAATAAATAGGTACAAATTCCTTTCAAAGAACAATCCCCACAACATTGATTTTCATTACATAGCTGCATGCATGCCTGCTTACATTTTTGAACAAAGAGCAGAGCCATGAGAACCAAACACCAATGCCATATCACGTTTTCGTATTATTTTCGGTGTTTTTGCTGCTGGAATATTGTGCTAGATAAAAGGCTTCATTGATTCTACACCCCAAGCAAGGGTGATATCTGTACTTGGCTATATGAAAATGTACACGACACACTTGTACCTTTCCTAACCATTTATCATTGGGTTTTTACGTGCTATATGTACCTATGCATGTCCAGTTGGGTTTTCTTTTTCTGTGGGATTTGTGTCGCAATTTCCTTCTACTATAGCTTCCCTGGTTGATAATGTGATACACTACAGAGCACCAACACTCACAATATCAATCAGTTTTCAAGCAGCCGGAGAAGAAGAAACAATACTCACTTTTCACGTCTGCCTTGCTATGCAAGTGGAAAGGAGGGCTGGTGTATAAATATACCCAAGCCAAGCCATGCCGCCTGGCCAACTACTTTTGGCCTTTTTCTCTTTTCTTCTTCATCCGCCATTCTCATTTTTTCCGGATGGTTCAACCAAAGTAAGTTGTGACAATTTTGTGGAGTAATTATAAATTAATTTAACAACTTTTTGGCTAGTAACGAGTTGATTATTATGCAATTTGGTATAAAATTAATATTTATTTTATTTCTATTCTTGTTTTCAGACGGTCAAATTATGTGATCAAATTTGTGATCCCACCATTCACCTTTATCAGCATTCAGTTGGTATTTAGATCAAAAATATGCGAGGGAATGACGACCGAGGGATGGAGCCTATTTTTCCAATTTTGCAAATTGTTTTTTGACAGCAGGATGACCGGACAAATAGTTTCTATTGGGACGACAGTGGGAAGTTTACGATGGAAAGTGATTTGGAAAAGCTGGATTATAGTTTTGGAGCAGGACCTTCGGCAACAAAATTTACTAGAAAAATGAAGTTAAAATTATTTTTTAAATACTCAGTACCAGGCTGTGTTTAAGAAAGGGTAAATAATTATTTTGTGAATTAATTATTTTTATTAAGTTAGAGTATCTTTGTAGCCTGGGAATTTAGTGGTCAGAAAGGATTTTTTATCCACAGTAAATCAGACCAGATTATTAACAACAACTTTGAAGTTATTTACTACCAAATGTATTGGTAATAATGGAATAACATTATAACTTTATTTTTACTAAAATTGATAAAATGAGCGGTGGTATTAGTGGTACTTTACGACAATACCGGTTTCGCGATAACATCATCAGGCTAAAAACACTGTACTGAAGGCTAACCATTGTAAGCAAGGCGTGCAAATTAGCATCTAAAATGTAGTTGATGTGTATTGAATAGGCTAAAAGTTGCAATGTTCCTTTCTGTATTTCCTTGTTTTGAAAGTTGCGATGCTAATGCCTTGTTTCTTTTTTGTAAAGGGGTCAAAAATTGGTAATTATTACGCATGTATTTAAATAATTGTCACTGACAATCTTTTATACAAATCACGAAAATTGATATTTACTTAAAAATTGACAAACAAAATGTATTGTTGTCATTTAAAACTGACATACTCAAATTATATTATGCCATAATATGTAAGTTGATTAGATGATGAAATGAGTCATTTAAGGTCAAGGTTCGAATAAAGCTAGTTTACAGTTCCTAACTGAAAATAGGACTAACAAAGTGACCAAGTGCAGTAACTCAAGAGTGAAGAGTTGAGGGTAAAAATATATTTTTCCAATATACTTATGTTAAAGTAACAGGTTTGTAAATGTGCAATTTTTAAGAGGTATTTAAATTACCTACATGATTAAATTATATTATGATAAATATGTGGGAAATTAACTTGTCTGAGACAATGGTCTCCTTTTGGGGAGGGTTCACGCGACGGCAATTGGGTTACAAACCGAAAATCGTTCACTGGATACAATCAGTGAAATAATGAGTTGCGTTTAGAAAAAGGAAGGAGACAATTTTTAACCAATTTTGAGACATGATAAAATCCCGTTTTAAGATGATGGTAATGTGCAGTGTAAAACACTGGATTGAAAATGTGTAGTGGTTGGAATTACACTTGTTCGAAAATAAGCATGAATCCTGTTTCAAAGGAAACTACAAATACGTAATGACTCTATTCGCTTGTAGTAATATGGTTAACTAAATAATTATAGGATTTAAATGGTGAAGCCAACTGCACTTTAATCTAATGTGAGATAAAGTGGAATTAAAAAACAAACTAAAACATGGAAATTAGCAGTGTTGCTACTAATGAATGGTAGTATAATGTTGAATTGTATATCCAATTGGCCAGAGATGTGCATCGAAGGAACATATTAAATCGGGTTTAATTTGTATAAAAATAATACAGCTTTTACGAATAAACGACTGCATCCTCCCTTTCATTTTATGGAAAATTACATGCATTTTTAAACAACGTTCCTGACGCTTTCACATTTGTGGGGGGGACAAGTTTGTAAAGATACTTCGTAAGGGCTCTTAAGCGAAATTATAATTTCAATGAATTCATTTTGAGCATTTTTGAATTCACGTTACACAAACAATGTTACTTTCATTGTAAACTTTTCATGTGGGTGTTAATCATTTGTATCGTACGAATCCATTTGAGTTATAAAAATCGAAAAGTCAACTTGATTAATTTTTTGTCAAAGTATCTGAGTTGCCAAAATCAAAGAAATTTTGAGGACATATGTGTTTATCAAATATTATTTAATAAACCTTCTAACTTGATTTGACATTGTTTTATCTGTAGAAGTTTTTTTAGTACTTGATGTAGTCGACTATGGACGGAATAGATCCAGATACGAAATCCAAATTTTTAAGTTAATACAAAAATTGT
>JAITYZ010003097.1:0-11434 GCA_027744595.1 Paronellides praefectus | reverse complement strand
CAACTCCACAAGATGCACTTGTACCACAGCCAAGGTCGTTATCAAAATTACCATCTCCCACAGTTTCTTATTACCCAACAACAACCACCAACACCGCTACAAATATTAGCAGTAGCAGTAATTCAGATACTAGCAAATCTAAAACGAAGAAGAAAAAGAGGGATCAGCTCAAGAAGAAGACAGCTAGAGCAATTGACGTCGCTTCAAGTTCAACTAGCAACGCTATAGTTGCTGCTCCTAAGAATGAGTTGAAACGTTTCGAAGCAGGCAGTAGCAGAACATTTCTTTTGACACCTCTTCTTGCATACCTGGTTCCGGTTTTCATTGCGCAAATGTTTGGTATGGGCATGATACCTGCAGCGGCGTTGATTACACTTCCGATATTTCTTCTTCCAATTGGATTGACGGCGGCTGTCTTCCTGGTTTAAATTCAGTAATGAATAAATGAAAGTGAGCTGTAAGGCTTGGAATGTTTATCAACCAACCATAATATTATTTATTGCGACTTGCGACTGCGATCTCCGAAAAAGATGTATCAATGCGCCCCATGACAAAGTGATGTTTAATCAAAGCAGGGTTGTTTGTTATACGATTTTATGTAATTTAATCGCCCTTTTGGGTATATGTAGCTTTAAATTAGTATCAATTTTTATGAGTTCACTTCCATTTGTAAATTAGTGAATATACATAGGTAGTCGAAATTTATGGTTTGAATCATAACAACTATTTAATTTGTACATTACATTTTTATACAAGTTATACGATAGGTATTTATAGTAACTTTTGGCTTAAGTTGAATATTATAAAGAGGCACATCAAATAATTATTACTACCTAATGTTAAATGAATGTAGCATACATAATTAGTTACCTATTTAAATCTAAATATATATATTTTAAATCACATGAGAAAACACTTAATTGTATACCTTATTTATCTTTACCAATAACTATTATTGAATAATATATAAATCACACTGACTAAAACAAGTAAATTCTTTAAGATTTGTAGTCCACCTTTTCCAAAAAGGTCAAAATTTGTTCCACTGTATGCTTCAAAAGTGGAGGAAACCCAACACTGGCAGACCTTTTCTTGGAATAATCATCATCATCATCTTCATATCCCCCTCCTTTGTCTTTTCTTACGTACTTTATATACCAGAAAAAATAGAAAAAGGTCACGCAACCAGCTATAAAATACCCGAACATTAACATCACAGTGATTATATTCCAGGTGCTTGCCCCAACCCAATAGTTTGAAAAATATTCCAAGGGATCGGGCCCTGTGGGTTTCAGAGATGCAAGACCGGTGGTGGTAGTAGCAGAACCACCAGTGGCTTCAGCAAACGCAGTACTGGTCACATTCATATTTTACAATTAATTTCTTTCCTCGAAAAGAATAGGAACTAACAAATACAACAATTAAAGTAAACTAGGTATATAGGTACAGGGAAACTTGAAAACAAGCAATATTCGAAGAAAATTGTAAAAATATTTTTTCATCACGATTGCACTGAAGAAAAGCTCACAAAACAGAGCTGAACACGGAACTGAACGTCACAAAACCAAAATAAAAATGTCCCAAAATTCATTCCCCCATCATCATCATCATCATTTATGGAAAGTTTCACATTGAATAAGGGGAAAACGTACGCTTGTACGTAATGTTGATGGTATGTCTTTTTTTGCTGTATAATTCATGTAAATAAATTAACTAATGAGGATTTCCAATTTGCTACTTTTCTCTACGTCTTCTTCTTTAACTTGCAACAAAAGGTCGTTAAAATTTTAACAGCATTCTGCTAGCAACCACAATCATTATAACGGTACTCACAACACCAAAATGATGATGACTTGTTGCGGTAGATGTTGTACAGTAATCGTAATCCCTAATTAGTTTATCTTGAGGTGCCCTTTCAGCCGCGTCAAGTTCATCACAGAGACCCAATGAAGTATCTTGGAAAAGTAGATTTTTATTCCCAAAATATGGCCCGAAAAGTCTCAGGACGTGTTCATTTTTTCCAGTCGGCCTAAAGACATCTTGTGCTTTGAGAAGGGATATTCTTGCGTCCTGAAATTATAATTGATTTATTAAAATGACAACATTATTAATAGCTAATTCCCAACCGTAAGACAATTGGTATTTAAATGAATATATGTACCTCTCTTTCTATGAGATTCTCTTCCCCACCGCGTGCCAAAACCTTTTGAGATGGCACCTTTCCCCAGTTGCAGGTGCTGAACCTTTTCAATTCTGTAACGCTGCCGTTGGGACATAAAAGCTTTAATCTGTTCAAGGAAGGTTCCAACTCGCTCCCAACAGTTTTCAGGTGAAGACCTACGTGATCTAGGAAAGCAACATCAGCAACTCCATCCACAAGACAGCGAAGGGATCCAAGGTCTCCATAATAGCGTTCAGAGTCGGAGTCTTGGCAAAAGGTTTCAGGAGTTTCCGGTTTACCTGGAGCAGCCCCATCCCCAGCGCACAAGGAACAGAGGGACTTTGGAAGCCAAGGCATATTCAGATCTGGATCCATAGCTCCAGGAACACATGATTGGTTATTAAAGTACCTTGACATTTCAATAGATAGGCCACAAATGGGACCCGTAAGTTCCCCAGAACGACGAAGTACTGTCATTGGAGCATTCCAGCCAGCAACATTTCTTATTGAACTATGACATGACCGCTTGCCCCGTAAACTGGAGATATTCCCGTGAAAGTCTCCAGCTATCTCAGAGCGTATCACAGCCACAGCATAACGATATGGGGCACTCTGATCCCTCTTTTCCACGTCCGTTTCCTCAACTTCTGACAAAATGGAAACAAGTTTCATGTCTCTCTGAGCTCGATCTGCTTCCTTTGCAGAGAGTACAACGACGTCAGCTTCACCTTTGGCCACCATGTCAGTGCAGTCTTGCGACCCTTCTCCACGTATGCAAGAAAATCCTGGCAGGATTCTTTGACCCATTGACGCCATTCTGAGGGCAGTGCATTTCTGCATTTCCACTTCACTTCGCACACAAAATCGAACCGTTTTCTTGGTGGCACATGATGGCTTTTCAATTGTAACGGTGAAATTTCTCTGGGAAAGGTAGAGACTGGGCGTAATCGTTCTTGCCTTGTGTGGTTCATAGTTGAATTCCACGTCTGTGGGCTTTTGGAATTCCAGGATTGCAGTGTACCACTCGGGAATTATATTTGATATGGTTCCCTGTGTGTGTGCTATCTCTCTAAATAAAGTCAACTGTTCTTGAAGATCCTTCACTTGACCGGGATTAGCTCCAAGTCGACTGGAAGTCACAATGGCTTTCCACGGCCTTTTCGCCCAAGAACATGGATTTTGTTGGGTGAGAGGCATGCTTGAACCATCCCAGCACAAAAGGCTATAGTCCTTGGTAATTCCAGATGGGGAGCTGTCTTTCAAATGGAAATACTTTTCCACAGCATCCATCTTTGTCCATGCAACATCTCCTCCATTTTCTGTGAGACACCTCAGGGCACCGTCGTAATTCGAGTAGTTGTCATCCTTTGCACAACTTTTGGGATCTTTACACAATTCACACAATTCTGGATAGGTTTCCTTTAATTTCTTGTCAATCTCCTTTTCTGGAACCCAAGAGCCTGGTGCACAAGCGGCTCCAAAATATTTCGACACTGCAAACAAATCCTTTTCAGGGGTTGGTGCAGAAATTTTGTCACAAAGTGGGGTCAACTCTCCCTTGTCCATTAAATGGGAAAATGGTACCTTCCACCCCGCATTTCTACCATATCCCGTATGACAACTACGTTTTCCTTTCAAATCTTTTATGGACGAGATGCCAGCAGATTTTCGGATAACTGCTACGGGCTCATATCTAAAGTCACGATTGGAAAACTCACCGCTACGTATTTCACTGATGATAATGAACCCATCGGGCTTATAGCGATTTGCAACGTAAATCTCCTCAGGTTCAAGTGGCATAAAGTCTGCTTCCCCTTTTACAATTTTCTCGATGCAAGCAATCCTGAAAGTTTACCCAAGTCAAAGTTTATTTTAATTTCATAAAAATAACTAAAAAAATCCATATAGCAGAAATATATGTTATGCTGTTATTATTACTTGTCTGTAGCATAAACACAGAGGATCCTTGCCATTTTTGGGTGCCCATCCGACACCATAGACTTGCAAATTCCATAGTTCAGCTCAGGCACGCATATTTTGACTAAAAATCAAATAAATTATAAAGTACATTATGCTCATAATATGCACTCCTATTATGTTACCCAGATATATTATTCAATTAATATTTTGTAAACGTACAAATGGTTTGGTTACTGCTCCCACCGCCGCCACCTTGATCCTCAGCAGCCGTCACAGTCGCCACCATTCCATGCCCATACAAGAGCATCCCACTAATAACCGCGAGGAGAACCGGTAGCAACTCCATCCCTTTCATCGTCGTCATTAATACAACCTAGCGCACCTTGTATTGTCACTTTATGACTAATTGTTTTCAACACGACTACTGCCTAATTAGTTAATCACAACCACACTAAAAATCCCATGAACTATTATTTGGATAGTAGTCGATATTAATGGGTAAATCACGAACAACACCAACGACTTAAAGAAACCACCGAGAAGCCTTTCTCATGTTGGTAAACAGACAAACAAGAGCTATTTTTGCATGCGTCCAGACTAGGCACACGCCTCACTTAACTGTTTACACTTTGCACGCAAAATTTCCGATAAAATGACACGTATAATTTATCATTCTTTTCCCAAATATTCCCAATTAACAACAATCTCACATAATAGCATTTACTATTATCAACTGTGTTATACAGGTAAATATGTATGCTTCAATAAGTATACACTCACGCCATCATCACTTATCATAATCATAATAATATCGCCATCATTTTATCACAATTGCTCACTTTTTTAAAATTCATGAAAGCTCTTTGACTGTTTTCCAATAATGCCTACTGCTGCTGGTGTAATTACTATTGTGTGCCTTGTTTGTGTGCTTTGTTGTCTTGTGTCTGTTGTTGTGCTATATACGTGACATGACAGACTGAAGGAAAATTGAAAATCACAAATGAGCGAATTGGCAGGTGTGAATTTTTTGTGTCTTCTTTTTGCTTCGACGTGCGATATGGTAAAACCTTGTTTGTAATTTTCATGGAAATTTGATGCAAAGCCACGAACAACGTACGCACGGACACAAACGACGGAGCTACGTAGCCAATTTCTTTCTTGACTTGCTTTCAAAGCTTCACTTCTTTTGACAAGATAATGTACAGTTTTAGTATATAGCTCTGCTGGAAGGCACTGACTGAAAGGAAAAAAATATGATTGAATATTACATTACAACCAGATAATGAGTTTGCTCGGTCATGAAAATTCACGAACACAAACGACGGAGCTACGTAGCCAATTTCTTTCTCGACTTGCTTTCAAAGCTTCACTTCTTTTGACAAGATAATGTACAGTTTTAGTATATAGGTAGCTCTGCTGGAAGGCACTGACTGAAAGGAAAAAAATATGATTGAATATTACATTACAACCAGATAATGAGTTTGCTCGGTCATGAAAATCCAAAAAGAGCTATAAAAGTAAACTAAGTACGTATGTAAGTATGAATGTTATGCCGTTTTGTGCAAAGCTGAAAGAGTCTAAACGTAATACGCGTGTTTAGCGCAGCAGAAGAGCTGCGAAGAAGAGTTCACTCCACTCCTAAATACACGAGCATGGAAAATGATACCTAATCACATCACAATTTTTTTTTTACAAAGATCGCATTCTTTTATTTTCCCTTCTTTGTTGACTCGTTTGCACCATAAAAATAATTAATTAAAAACCAGTAAATGAGAAATGACTTGACTTGACTGATTTTTTCTGAGAACTCGTCAAAAAAATTGTACAGGGTACATACATTTATTATTATAATCACTATATAGCCTGCTCTCTAACATGTAGTATTTATGCACGGATTCATTTTACACACCAAACCCATGAAATTATAATAATAAGTTGTATAATAATCATATAATCTCCGAATAATTCCTATATGTATGCAATGTATAATTAAGTTTATAAGTATCACGGTAGTTCGCGAAAGATCACAAATTATCTTGTCCCGTCTGACTCAAGTCCACCACCATCACTGCTGTAGAGCTGTCCCATACATGGGGCCATGCAGATTACAGAAATTACACGAATATTGGCTATGCGACAGATTCTTCTTATTTTGCTGGCTTAATAAGTCGGCGACGAGGATGATGTTCTTGAGACCATGCGAATAAAATGCACAGGGGTGTCCGCTAGTTATTCACTCGGACAAATAAGAAAAGGATGCTAATTCCTTGATTTACATACAATGCCGAGCAGCAGAAGAATGAAAATGTGCACCAGTCAGTTTTTCTTCTTTTTTTGTTCAACAGCTCATCAGTCTTTGCAAGAGTTTGAGTTAAGTTCTTAAGAAGATTTTTTTTTGCAGGCGTCAGTTTGCTCGTTCGAGTTCGTAAAGGAGAACAGGTTACACTATTTTTTAATGGGTTTATACCTTGAGGTTATTATTTTATTCATGTGTTTGTTTGCGTATACATTAGATAGTTATAAAAAAATTAGAAGAAGAAGTTATTATTATATTATTCTTTTCATTTGCATTATGTACGATACATTTTACATGCCACACACTCACAGATGATGATGCAGTGGAAAATGGAAGATGAAATGAATGTTAATGGTAGAAGCATTTAGTAACTTGATTAACAATTGGGCAAACAAAAATTCTCATCACAAGAGATTAAATACTAGAAGTTAACAAGGTTATTGGAGAACAAACAATAATAGGTATATGTGAAGTGCAGCGTACATTTAGTTTATAGGTATACCTAATACATATATAAAAAGTATAATGCGCATGAAAATTGAGGAGAACGGAGAACGAATTGACTTGAAACTTTGATGGCAATATTAATAGAAGCCTCAATGCTGGCTCTAATACTAATAGCTTGAATGTTTGCATTTCTGGTCTTATAATCCATTTTGCATCTTTTGATTTTATGATCCAAGTCGACAAAAAGAGTACATGGGTGTATGTGTATGTTACTAAATGACTTGTAATAAATTTAATAATATTTGATTTTAACAATTTGAAGCTGCTTTTGCTTAGGTAATAAAGTATGCGCATATAATATTTTCTTTTATATGAGATTGAATAAGAAATTGGAATGGATCTTTATGATTTTTGGTGAGTATGATGATCATGATGATCGATGCATTTATGTATTTTATTGCTGCTGGTGAATTGTATCCCTCATGCTACGTAATATACTTATGTACTTATATAAGTGTGTCGATTCGATAATAATCTTCAAATTATGGTAGTATAGAGGCTATATAAATATTTAGCTTAGAGATATATGATGTAGTTTTTGTGCGTCATCTTGTTATGAAAGTGAACATCATATCATCAATCAAGGCAGATGCGAGAATCAGGGTCAAGACAGCCAACAAGAAGAGAGTTATCTCATATTTTTGATATTGGTTCTGTGCTTGGAAAATACTAAAAGTTTTTGGTACTTATTCAATCTCTTCAATACTCCATGCTAACAATATATTTACAACAACAAAAGGAGATTGCATCTCTCACAAAAAAAGAACAACTCTATAAATATGGCTTGTTACTCTACTATTGACTATACTTATTCAAGACAAAAAAACATTAATACTTTTTTAATGTTCACATTTACTACCAAACACGATAGAGTAACATGGAAAAAGACATGGTATCATTCGTGCGTCTCAGGTTTGTAAAATCGCAAAAATATGGATCCAATTAAATGCTGACAAGCTTGTATTCAAAGACATGGCTTTATATTCAAAATTGATTGTACCAACTCCGCAAACGCAATCCGACTGTGCCAAAAGTGGATGGGGAATGATACGGCATATATATTTGAATGAATGTTCTTACAAATTAGTTGACATTATCGAGAATCTCGTCGAGATTACGTTAAGATGCAAAAACAATTCCTGGAATCATCATAGGCAAGATTTGATGGTTCAAATGGATGATTTCCAAGAAAATATAACCTGAAGCATTGAATTACATGCATACCTACGTGATCTTTTGACATGTTTGAGCTGAAAGCTATAAGGAAAACGAAAATAAAACAAGTTTTAAAATTGTTCATTTGACATTATTTATTTATTTATAATTTTATCACAGCATTTCCACATAACATTTCTGCTACAAATTACAAAAACGAATGTTGATTTTTTTCTACATTACTTAACTATTGCCAACAACTAATTTATATATTTTTAAATTGTCATTTGTCGAAATTTAAAACAGTTCATGTATCATTTTGCATTATACATTTTTTTCTGTACAAATATACAACTACATATCTACAATATATAATATACCTAGTTAACATCAACATCATTCCATTTCTAAACGGGAAAATGGACTATCTGTCCCTTTTGTCCCGACATGTAATAAAAATACGCTGTACTTTACACAAGCTCGTTGCTTAAAAGTACTTTACAAAATAATAAGTGATTGAATATTATTTACCTACCTATTTACAATTTAAGATTTTTGTAGCAAAAAGTAGAAATCTTTTCTATTTTATGACAGTGTGTAGTGTAGTAGTATACATTTTCTTCAATATTTATAATTTTTAAGTTTTTTTCTCACAAACAAATCTTCTTTTGCTGAATACATACGTACCTGCACAGCCCCTTTCTTTGAGTCGAAAAATGAGCTTTAAAAAGTACCATGTATCCATTTAGCAAGTCTTTCTGTCAAAGCCACTACCATATTAGGGCATTTGTACGAATGACTTGTTGTACCTAATTTTAAGACAAAGCTCGTTTATGATGAATTATTATTATTTATAATGATATATAATATTATGTATATACATGATTTATATACATTACATTACAAGATAAAATTATGGACTAGCTGCAAAAATAGTAATTATTATTGAAAACATTTCCTACCCATTAAGTATTTCTAAATCCCCTTTGCAAAAGTAATGGCCACCAGTTTCAGTCGTTTGTAGTTAAATACATATTGTTTGTGATGACAAAGGGATTTATATTTCTTCCGTTTTAAGGTTGCATCGTGTCTAGAATCCAGGAGAGATAATTAGAAACGCGAGAGTATACTCCGGGTACTCCATACCCACAGCGGGGTCCATATGACACAACACCAATCTGGAAAAAGATCTTTTGTCGTGTCATTAACGCCATAAGAGGACCACCATTATCTCCGCGGCAGGCATCTTTTTCAGCTTTCCCATAAGCGCAAATCTAAAAAAAGATGATTTTCATGAAAATGCATTCATATTTTATGACTTTACAACAAGAGCTGCATAACCACGAAAGTCAAAAGCCACGAAACGTTTATTTCATAAAAAAAACTTACATGTTTTTCCGTTATTTTCTTTTGACGATCTCCTCTGTACAAATGGGTACAATTTTCATTGGACCAGATTGTCACCGCAGCATCCTGCATTTCTTCCACTGTCGCTGCCATATCTTTATACATCACAAGTTATACAAACAATTTATCAGTTAACAAAAGCCGAAAGTAAGTTTGCAGTAATTGGAGCAGTATTTGCATTTTAATTAACTTACTTCTGAGACCATAACCCCACCCTCCCAGATAAGCTGTTTCTCCCACTTGTGGCAATGAATCCCAAACACCATATCCATCCTCAAATGGCAAACAAATCGGCTTCACATCTGATGAACCATTAAAAGAAGGGATTTCCTTGGCCAGTCTAATCAAAGCCAAATCGTTTTCTCTCGTCTTTGGATCATAATTTGGATGAGGCAACACCTGCTCCACTTTGTACTTGTACTGGCTCTGGTCAGACATTCCTATTGCCGCATTCTTTGCCCCCTCCAACAAGATCTCCATAATTTCCGCTGTGCCATTTGACTTTCTCAATGCACAGTTTGCAGAGGTAAGAATGTATCTGTGCGAAATAATGGTACCCGCGCAAGGAAACAATACACCTCCAGTCTCCCTAAACCCAATTCGAGCCATCCAGGGATAATTTTCTGTGTCAAAATGAAGCACCTTTGTTTTTCTCCTTCCGGTGCGTCCTCGAGCACCTGCGCATTGCACAAAGTTGGGAAGCAAATGGAAATTTTTATGAGTGGTCAATAAAAGTTGTTCGACTACGTTGGATATTTCTGCTTTCAAGCGAGTCTCCTCGGGTGTCGTGTCCGAGGAGAACAAGTAGCGAGGATTGGGAGATTCCACTTTAACATCTATTTCGAAAAGTGGTTCCTGTGTTGTAGTGGTTTTGGGTAATATAGCGGGGGTTGTATCGCTGGAATTTTTACTATCACTTCCCAAATTATTAACACGACCGGATCGTCCAAACAAAGTTTCATAAAAGCCTTCAAGTAGAGCAGTAGGCACGGTTGTGTCATCGTACGCTGGTGTGGTAGCCTCTGTCTCGGTGTTTACTGCAGACGAATCTGGTGTGGTAAAATCAACATCTTCAAACATCATTTCCTCTATAACATCAGCGCTTTGTACGGGTGCTGGTCTATCTTCCTCGTCAAAATTCAAAGCTTTACTTCTTGGCTTGGTTGTTATTTCTGGCGTTAATGTCGTTTCAATCCCAGTCTTCTTTCTCTTTTCTTTCCTTCTTTCCGTAACTGCAGACACTGTTGTTGTCGTTGAATTTTCTTCTTCTTCTTCTTCTCGGTCAAAGTGTATTACTATTTCCGGCTCGTCCGTAGTTGGCTTCTTATATTGTGTGGTGCTTTCGGTTATGCTTTCCGGTAAGATTGTAGTTTGCATTTCTATTGGTATTTGTTCCATTTTCTCAGGAAAAACAGGAGTATGGGTAGAGGTACTATCTGTTGTGCTGTAGCCCATCAGTAATTTTGGCAATGAAGTAACCGTTATTTCAGGAGAACCGGTTGTATTATTGTGCTCGAAATTTTCAGGAATCATTGTGACACTTTGCATTGTACTCGACATGTTATCATTGTTAAATCCTTGTGGTTCAGTTGTTGTATATGGTGCTGGTACACCTGTTGTCTCAAAATTGATTGTATCATTTGGCCCCATCCCCTCCGGAGCATAAGTTGACATTCCATCATCATCACGTATAGCTTTCACAGATTGTGTAGTTCTCTCAGATTCCAACGTTGTTGGTGAGGTACCTGAATCATCTTCAGCACCGCTTGTTGTCTCAATATTGATTTTGTCGGTTTGCCCAAATCCTTCCGGTGAAAAAGTTGAAGTTCCATCAATTTCCAACATCACATCTTCATCATCACGTATAGCTTTCGCAGATTGTGTAGTACCCTCTGATTCCGAGGACCCCAACGTTGTTGGTGAGGTACTTGAATCACCTTCAGCACTACTCGTTTTTGTTGTTTCCAGTTCAGTAGACTGCATTTTAT
>JAITYZ010003096.1:0-12423 GCA_027744595.1 Paronellides praefectus | reverse complement strand
AAAAGGCACTTTTGTCCAGTGTCCACTTTCCACTGTCCAGTGGACATTGATACTCTGATTTGAACTGATTTTAAGTTATGATTCATAACTAACGGCGTGGAGTGTAAATTGCCCATTATTATTATTATGAAATTAGTTGAACTACCGTGGCTGGCCGCAAAAGCTATTATTTTGCCCACCATTAAATGACTCCTCAGAGTTCAGATAATACATGCGTGAAAAAAATCATTAGGGTAGATATTAATAAGTTTCCGAAATTAGCTTTTTTAAATAAATAATTGTAAATGTACTTAGGTCAGTATGCATCTGCCTAGCATATATGTAACTTGGTGCATAGGAAGGAAGCAATAAATGTGGTATTTATAGGTTCTGATGCAGTTTTTCCCAGTTGTATGCCAGATCGGATTAGTAAAAAGAATCAGAGATCAAACAAACAACCTTTTCCCACAAAAGAGTCCATTCCATGTTTTATGTCACATAATTTGACTCACATTATTATCAAGAATCTTTGAATAAGCGAATGGCATGCATGCATGCGGTATGAAAGCGATCCCGCGAATTGATAAGGAACATAATAAAAGACACACAAAGGACACATTCTTATTCGATCCTAAAAACATTTCTAAAAATCAAGTTGTATCTGTTTCTACCTGTATGCGCAATGTATCTATATTCTATTTCTATTCTGGTAACATTATAATAATTTTATAATAATGATCCTAAGATGCCGATCTGCTCAAGTATACTATAATAGCGGATTATCATAGAGACATCTGTATTTATAGTTTTGCAATTCAAATGAGAATATATATTGATTACAATTCTCGCGTGGCATGTTCCACACAACTCAAATGTCATTGTTGCCTTTTAGTAATACTAATAAAATCCTTGAGTGGTCTCACAGCTTCCATATTTCATTCAGAAATAATAAAACGCAACAAAGACTTTGTTAGCTATCAAATAGTTTTATTGATTGTATTTTCAATTCCAGCAACAGCCATAATACGCACGCAAACAGCCGCACGTAACAAACAGTTTAGCTGAAAAAGGGAGAAATAACAAGTTTTACCTCTTGTTGGCGTGCGTTGGTGTAAAGAGTAAAAGATGATGATCATGATGCTGTTGCTTTTTGCTACTCTGGGACTTTTCAGACTTTTGATGGTAGTTTTGGTGTTGTGTGCAGTGCTAGGTTGCTTCTCCAGCCACACGGGTTTTGTGTGGAGGATATATATGTGTATGGTAGCAACGGTGTTGGTGATGATGATGAATTTCGTCCCCGTCCCTTTGCTCCATGAAATCGATAAAACACACAGAATCAATAAAGTGTAGAATTTCATACCCCTCACTTTCCTCTTCTACACTTTTCTCCCATTTTCATTCTCTCTTTTTCACTTTTTCCACTTTCTTTCTCAGAGCTCATAGTTCTTCTGAAAGACAGTCAAGGCTAACAGACACATCACAACACAACACACATGAATCTTACCTTACTCAACCGACCGACTCTTTATTTATGGTGATGGAGTAAAAATAAACATAAAGTGGCGTAGTTTTATTTTTAGAAATTACTTTCTTCCAGTCATTTCATGAAACATCGTGACAAGTCTGTCCTGCTGACACCCCTATTTCAATTTTTAATTTCCCATTTAACTCCATTTCATCGAGCAGGATGTTATGCAAATGTTGCGTGTCTCTTCGTGGATTGGCGTACTTTGGTGCATCCTCCCATGTCGTAAGTCCGAAACAATACTTTTAGTTAATTGAGCGAATATGCGGCCTCAACAAGTTATACTATTAATAAAAAAAATTGTTACAGGTTCTGCTTGCAGTCTTACCAATAATTGTTATAAATAATTTATATCCCAGTCATTATTACAGAGACAAAGAGGAAATGGATAAAGTTGAGTTTATAGGAAGTACCTCTATAAATCAGTTGTTAGCATAAACCTACTTGAGAGAAAACCAGTTTAGAGGCACTTTTAATGACAGTTATTGACATTAATGCTCATAAATGCTCATGTTTTCTCTACATGCGAACTATGCAATAAAACTTAATAATGTTTTTCATTTGTCTTGACATATTTTGTCTTTTCTTTTATAGATTGTGGGGGCAAAATTTTTTGTGGAATTTCTGGAAAGCTTGTTTTCCATCAGTCAGTCCAAGCTCATTTTGGTATAAAAAATATTTACTTTAATTAATTTCCTATAAAATTTTATTTCCTAGTGGTTGTAGGAATTGTCATTCCATTAACTGCTAGACTAATTACATATATATGTATGTATTTTTCAGTCTGAAACAATCAATATCGGAACTGAACGTCTTGTCTATCATTGGGTATTTTTATCCCTAGGATTACTTATATTCCAAGGAATTGACCGGGTATGTTTTTAACATATCAACGCATTTAAAACAAATTGTTTATAAAGCTAATACACATAACAAGTTAACCAGTTCCGGTAGAATTGTAGTGTATATGGAGAATATTTTTATATACATATACGCACGTGATAATTGATGAATGTAATTTTGTATGTAATTCAATGTCAGGAATCCAAAACACTTTTGAAGCGGTCAACAATAATCTTCCTGGTCCTTCAAGCACTTACGCTAGCCGTGCGTCTCAAATATGGCTACATGTATTCTTCAATGTCATCATCACCAACATCATCAGCAACATCATCATCATCATCATCAAACCCTTTCAGGGATTCAAAACCTGAGCCAAATCCAGATATTTACCGTGGGTTAAGTGTAGGCATTCTGGCAACCGGTGCATATCTCATGATATTATTCCTGTACGTACGAAAGCTTGAAAATAGTATTCATGGAGGAAGACTATTTCGTCCTAATACGACTGCTTAAGTGTAGGCATTCTGGCAACCGGTGCATATCTCATGATATTATTCCTGTACGTACGAAAGCTTGAAAATAGTATTCATGGAGGAAGACTATTTCGTCCAAATACGACTGCAACTCATATCCCTTTGAGTACAACTAATCTTGGATGGTATAGCCAATCCCACTCGTCAAGGGGCTCGAGAGGTCACGGCAACAACAACAACAGCAATGGGACGCTATACAGTCCGTTGAACTTCTTCGGTGGTGTTGTGGGTGCTGCAGGATTTAATCCGTTAGTTTGGACAAATCCTGGCCCTCCTCCACCATATTCTGACTCAGCACCACCATCGGAAACTCCGTCAAACAGGAGTGTGCCCAACACACATCCTCATCATAATACACAACCATGTTCCAGCAGAACGATGATGTCTTCTGTAACAAGCAATGACAACTCTGATAAAATCCTTAACACATCACGAACTTCCGATGGAAACGAACATGGTGATTCTTCCGTTGTCGTACCTTTACTTGGAGATGAGGAGAGCGATGATAAAAATGGACTGGAATGTTAAACATATATTTCGTATCAGTGGCACAAGATCTTGTTTTGTATCATATAATAATGTTACTCAAATGTACATACACCTTAGTTTACAGAAAATGTGAAACCATTAAGTTTTACGTCTCTTTCGTCTTCATGTATAATTAATAATTATTATCCATGTTTAATTACAAAAGTTTCATGTATAATTTAGGAAATAATATATTTTTTATTCTTAGCTTACGGATGATGTGATGCTAATTTCAATGTGTATACCCATTATTATTACAATTATGTAAGGTACATACAATAAGTGCAAACATGGTCAATATATTATTTTATTTGTCTTTTGCTATTCAGGAAGTAATTATTCGACAGCTAATAATTATGGTGGATAATACAAAAAGCGTATTATTGTAAACAAAAACACTCATAGATGGTATTACACAGAAAATTAACGTGTTATATGCATTTCCAATAAAAAACTGTACCCGATAAAATACACAAATTCATATACTACATTTGTGTCCAAGCTCATTGCAAAGAACTAATAAATAAAAGTTGTTTTAGATCTGTTCTGTACACTGTTGATCGTTAACCAGTTTTATTTATTATCAGTTTTGTGTATATAACTATGTGGAAGAAACTAAAGAATTCTTCTGGTTACATAACACATACATGTATTTATACATTTATACAGAACTTTAACTTTAAAAAAATATATACATAACGTATGTAAACGCCAGCATATATATCCGTATCCGTAGTACGGATTCCGTACTGTTACGATTTTTCAAACAACAAGTTAGTTACTATAATAGTTATAGTTACTATCATACCATCATAGAAATATTTCACTGATGCTATTGCAATTGCAGAGCAGCTACTGCTACTGTTATTTAGCACGTTAAAATATTTATGGAATACAGACTGTAAAACTAGTTGACATTGACTAGATGGAGAATTTCCTGCTTTTTGCATAAAAGGCCATGAAATACATCGTTTAATAATTTTGTTATGTCCAAATAACTAAAACTCATCGCAATTTTTTGACTTATTGTTGCTTTTCGCAGCAATTTCCATTAACCATGTGGCAATATGATTTTCCACTTCAACAGATTGCTGATAAACAAATTAACCATTAAGATGAGTTTTTAAAAGAAATTGCCAGTAATTATTTTAATACGAGTATAGGCTCGGTACAGGTTATACATATATGGTGAGGCGTTTCATATGGAAGACGCTAAATTCAATTCAGACTGGAAGGAATCAGGTGGTGAGCGTACGTACATGAGCGAAGTACTGTTAAGGACAACTGACGAGAAGAAGAGTGCAAAGATGTTAAAGATGATTCACTTCATTTGGAAAACAACAATGTAACCTATCCATATAGTTTGTCTAACTGATGAAGATATATTACAGCCGTTACATATGCAATGGAATAAAATGAATGGTGAGAGTAACTTGAACTGCTTCTCCTGCACTTACGGTGGTGCATTAAAATTATTGACGATGACATTACTGCATGGATTTGTTACTATTTTCCTGCCTCAAGAGTCTGTCAGTCAAACGTTGAGCGTGGCCACATAGATGAGCTGCTAAACATGATAAGCGCAATGGTGTCTCCTTCCATTGCAATTCAAGTTCAAACAAGCTCAAAGCTAGCAGCCTTCCTCAAAACAAATTTCCATTTTTGTCATTTGCGACTTGTGACAAAGTTGTGCAAGTGCATACAAAATAGTTGATTAAGTGATTATCACTGAAAAATAAGTGTGCGATTTGAATGGTACATTGTGCAGCTAGATACAATAATCTATTTAGATGATCAGCCATTCCTCAATAAAGTGATAGTTTTGGAACATTAAATCCAGTTTCAGTGGCGAGTCGGTATTCATCAGTACTCGGTTCGCAAGCAAGAGACAAAAGACTAATTCACAGTAAATCACGTCAAGCGCCATGACTTCCTTCCGAAATCAGAGAGTTGGGCTTATCCTGACGCTTGGTTTACTTACATTCTCAGAAATTTCAGGTATGAAAAAATGTTAACAAAAGTGTAATCTTTTCCAACCAAGTATTTTCAACTATGCTACCTATGCAATTATCCAAATATATGTTTTATGTACACATTTGTACTATATATCGTAAAAACAATCTGTTAAACAGATTCTGTTTTACTTCCACTTCTACTAGAAATACAACAACACTGCAAGATGTTTGATTTTCAGATTCATAATGTGGTTTTGCACACGGATTGCACAGTTAATTGTTACAGTTTGGTATGGCTAGGTTCGTATTTTGTGTTTTTTGTTGCTTTCCGGTTGGTCTTTATAAAAAACTAACAATAAACTCAACACAACGTCAAGGTTTAAAACAACCATCAAGGCCATGTTTAATAACTGCTCAGTTGTAGTACTACTAGGAAAATTATGCACTATATTTGTGCAAATATGGTAAACAGTTTATAGGTTGTCATTTACAGTAAGTTTTACCCCAAGACGTCTATACTGACAGGATAGTGTTCATGTAATGACGAGTGGAGAATTAAATAGGAAAAGCCGAAGACCTTCATCTGGTTCACAATTATTATGATTGACTTTACATTGTTTTACCTATGCCTCATTGGCTGGCAAGTAAAAAATGAAGCGTAACTATATACTACACGAGTGAATTGATGAACCACTTGAAGGTCGGCCTTCATTTGACTGTACATTTTCGTCTACAACGGCAGAGTGTGTTTATAGCGTTTATATTGTTTCTTCTTTTTCCCATTTTACTACAATATGAGCTTTGCGTAGTTGGCGATTGGCTTCTAGAAGTACAGAATAATCATATCATCATGCATGCGATTCTTGTATGCACGTGTGTCTGCTTGATTTGATGTTATGATTGATGGTATTCATGTGTAATATAATGTATCTCGATCAAAAAAAATCTCATGCTGTCCAAGCCACTGACCAGAAGTCATGGAACTTTGTTGAACCATCCTAATTTATTTGACAGGGTCAACTACTTCACCCCATGATGTAAACGTCACTGTTAAGACCTGTTGTGACCATCCCCTCACTGAAAAGAATATAACGTGGTGCGATGGAATGTACTCATTGAGTGAAAATGTTCATTTCCTTTATGGTGATCTCAACTGTCCGGAGGGCGAGTCCTTGCTCAATGGCTCCGTGCATTTAGGACGAATTGTGGACGGGGACACAAGTTCCGGTTTTTACCCTCACTACTTTCTTAAACATGAAGAACGCTTTTACTCCCCCGAGGATTACTGTTTGTCAAGGTATAATTATGAACTTTAAAAACTCACAACAAATGACAACTTGTCATTGACAAGTTGCTAAAAGAAATTCTTTGAGTTAATGAAATGCATTTGTTAAAATATGTATGCAAATAGTATGGCAGAAGAAAGAATTGATGTACGGATATGTCATCCAAATTGTCCTCGATCCAAACTCTGTCTTCCAAAATGCTGCAACTTGTGGGATGACGTGTCTTTTCAAAACGATACTCACGAATGCATACCAAGTTTAGAAGAATGGATATGGAAACCCGAGATTTATGAGGATGATGGCTACTTTTACCGACAAAAGGATGAGGAGCTCAAGAGAATCCATTTCTTTGTTCAAGACCCATCAAAAACGCCCAACTGTACTATAGTTAGGCTTATCAATTATCAACAATTTGAGTACGAATTGGTTTATGCATTTACACACTTATGTGAAAGGAAGTCTGTCATAAGGAGAAATTCCTCTAGAAAACATATCTTTTAATTAAACTTCATCATTTTGTATTATAGCTTCAAAATTTTAAACAGTGGAGAAATTGTCTGGACAAGTCCAGATGTATTGGATTGGTATAGAGTTCCAGCGGGGCGTATGTGCGTGGACCGTGAATCTGAAGAAGATAATGGAAAAGGAAACACTGTCATGATTGCTTGTTTGGAAGATTTTATACCTACAATTACAGAGGTAGGCGGTTTTTATTTATATGAATGTTTATTGACAATAATAAGTTATTTTATTGTACCTATTTTCTTTTCCATTCAATATCCTGAAACCAACAAATTTAAAATACTTTTGCAGAATGTCACCCTCATAGATACCATCAATTTTATACTTACCCAAATATCTTTGGGATTTTTGGCTTTAACCCTGATAATCTACATGATGTTAAGTCGTCAGCACAGCGTCCACGGTTGGACTCATTTTTCATATTTCACTGCACTTTGGTCAAATTTACTATTAGCAAGTGTGATCTACTGGAACACACCTTCTTCCAACCTGGAAATTGCTAAAGAAGGACCACGTCAAACATTGGGAGCTCTCTGTTTTATGGCATGTAAGTGCAAATTTTTGTTTTTTAAATAAAAACAAATTACTTAAATCATAAAATTCCGTAAAATTCGAGTATTTCGTGTTTGAATTTACAGCCGTATTGAGTTCGTTCTTCCATAACGCCACAAATACAACACGTATTGCCCTCAGTGTTGACATTTTCCGGATGTTTCAGTACGTTCTTACAACTTTTTAGAACTTTAATTAAATCATGCAATGATTCTACCTAGCTTACACGAGTTCAATATATATTTATGTTATACATATTTCTGTATTTTGTAGCTCAATTTTTAAACAAGAAGAGGATAGAGTGACTAGAGCCGAGCTGTCCAAAGTACAATGGGCTGCGTGGAGCCTTTCCTTTCTCATGATATTCATTGGTCTCGCATTGACGTATACGTAAGTTTTCCATAATAAATGTATAATATATATTATGAACAATTAAAATATTTAAAAAATCAATACATGATGCAACATCAGAAAAACATAAATGATAATGATTTGCGTAAAAACCCACATGCAGGCAAGGAACACATGGAGGGCCCCGTTACGGTTACACGAGCTGCGAAGCAAAATATTGGATTGGGGACGAAGTACTTGAAGGGTTCAGCCATTTGCTCACTGTCATACTATTTTTTATTACACTTTTAAGAATATGTAGAGCTCAAATTCAAGGGACGTATAAAGAAATGGAAAGAAATCGAACCAAGCGGGTTTATAAGAAAGCGTGAGTTTATTTTATTAATTTGTTTGTAGATTTATACATAAAGTAAGCCGGTTAATAAAATTTGGTTATCTCAATTTGGTTATAGGAAGAATATTTTCTTCAAGCTCCTTCTTGTCATGGCCATCACGTGGTTATCTCTGTTGCTGAACTTCGTTTTGACTAAGAGTGCGGAGCCGGCAGTAAAGTGGTTTTATACATTGGCTGAATTTATTATCAGTTTACAAGGATTTGTGATATTTCTGATGTTTGGAGTGAACAGAAGAAACCTGGACCTTCTCGGGGAAAACTACAAAGTTTTGAGACGTAATAGTTGCAATAATTCATTTAAGTAGTTAAAAATGTAAAAAAAAATGTTTTAACCCATCGCTTTATTTATGCTATGCTAACCAACATAATCTATTTCCACAGGACTTTCATCTATAATCCCTATTACTGCAGATATTCCAACCACCGATATTCAATTGAAGGGGTCCTCTTCAATTTCAGAAAAGTAGAATACATTCTACCTGGCGATACATACCTAAGCTACATTATATACATATAGACTCAATAAACTATCCTATTTAATTTTAATTGCCATTGTAAGATGTTTTATGATGTTGTACAAGTGGTTTCATGACTTAATGCGAATTACCAGGTTGATATCAATAGCCATGACTGGGTGCCTGACATTTTTATTGGCCCTGAAAGCTCTCTAGAGTTGTGGTAGAGGAGTAGGTGAATACAAAGAGTCTAAATAACAATTATTTTCATCTTCCATTATTTGTGTTTTTATTAAAAATGTTTAATGTTAAATTATTATTTATTACAAACAAAGTATAGCTGATACAGCTTGAATAATTAAATAAACACACAATTTTTCAATATATGACGTACAAAATATTTCATCTTGTGTGTAACGAGAAACTAAAACATTTACAACAACTAACTATTTGTTTAAATATATCCAAAATCTTCAAAAACCATTATATACCAACAATGTGCACATAAACACGATGAAGGTTTTCTTTTCAAAAAGAGAACACTGCAGTTTGTGCCTCTTCTTTGCAAAATTGTTTGCTCTCACTTCATTTAGTGACGGATATAAGGTAATATTGTAAATTGTACTACTGTTTAACATTATTAATCTTACGTCTAGCTTAAAATTTATTAAATTAACAGTAATCTGTGTATAAACTAAAAATATTAAATTCAGTTTGCTAAAAAAAACGCGTTGCTCATACAAGGAGCAAGCATACGAAAAAAGATCAGAATGTACATCACATTTTTCAGTAGAATATAACATAGAGATAATAAATTGGATAAATTATAATTTATAATTTATAACAACAAGAAATTCAACCACCCAGAGACTTATTTAGTACTATCTAAAGGACAAACAAATCGAGCATGTAATGTACTAGTAATAATGATCCAATCATTCCTATCCAAAAGACCGAACCAGGATTAGTGAAAGTTTCATGGTCAAATTTTAGTTTTTTAGTTGTTTATTGTGTTCCAAATAATCTTTCAAATTTATATTTCGCCCACAATATTGGCAAGGCTCAACTGTCTGTCCTTTAAAAATCTGAAACCCTTTTTGTAATGATTCTTTCCTCGAGAAACCTCGACCACAGTTATAACAATTAAGTGGCTTCGCTTCTGGGTGGTTATCAAGATGCTCTTCCAAGTCCCTCTTTAATTGAAATTCTTTATCACAAAATCCACAGACGTATAGAGAATTTTTATCAGTATCTGGAGTTCCTATTCCATGGTCATTTGCCTTATGGTTTTGTAATGTTTTTTCCACCTTGAACCTCTTGTCACAAAGATCACAACTAATTGGATGAACTTTGTTGATATGTTCTTCAAGATTTGCAGCTAAATTGAAATAACGTGGAATGAAACAATGTATACATTTCAAACTGGGATCCTTCTTGGACTTTGCTTCCACTTTCAATTCTTGAACTTGGTCCACCGCAACAGTAACTTCTTCCACGTCTTCTTTCACTGCAGTTTCAGAATTGTTATCCGGTTCGGGCTCATTTTTGTCATTGTCATTACTGTTGCTGTTACTATTACTGCATGCGTCTTCAGGGTCGTTCTTTTCCTTCTCAGTTTCAGAGGAAGTTGATCCTTCAATAACAAATTCTTCTTCATCGTCTTTCTCATACTTTGATTTCTTTTTCTTTGAAGTTTTCTTAGCTTCCAATCCCGATTCTGAATCATTGGTTTCTTCGTCACTTTGCTCGGATTCACTTCCCTTCTTACGCTTTCGCTCCATTTTTAAAGTTTCGCTCCATTTTTAAAGCAGAGTTAATGGCAGCTTGTCGTTGTTGTCTTTTCGGTGTGCGCTTACTCCCATCTTTTGCAGAAGGTGCCCTCTTGGTTTCTGCAATTTCCAGATAAATTATATTGTTAGCAATCAAAAAAGACTAATATGGTAATATCATAATCATAAAGAATACAGTTACAATGTACAATAACGATTAATTACTTTTCCCATCGTCATTAAAATCCAAAATTAGGTTGAGGTCTTTCTCGTAACGTTGTTGTGCATCTGACCATTCCTTACCATATTGGAACCTCATGTTCTTCGCGATAGGTATTTTCCCCAAATGTTTACTCATTTCTAGTTCAAAGTCAACCTTGGCCTCGTAAATTTGCGCCTGAAGTTTTTCTAAATTCGCTTGAGTGTCATGTACTTCTTTGACCCTTGCCATACAATCTTGGCAGTAATCTGCACACGAAAAAATTTGTAAAAATGGATGATCAGGAGTGTCGGGCAATTCCATAACTTTGCACATTGATATAGCAAATGCTTTTGGATTTTGATTTCGTGTTCGACGAGATGACACAACTGCAGCTTGTCTGGAGGATGAACCCTTTTTTCTAGACTTGATCATGGAATCATCCGAATCCTCAGAATCAGACTCGGACTCATCTTTTCGGTGCTTTAATTTCGACTTTCGACCTACATGATGGTAACGTTCATGTTTCTTCGCTTTGTTAGCATCAATGCCACATATTAAACAAACTTTTGCATCCGCCATCTTTAGTAGAACTCTTCGTTTGTTTCCTGAAAATAAAAATGAACAAAACTTAGTTGTTTGCCAACCCTACGAGTCGGCATATCATTTCGAATATTATCCCTTTATTATTTTGCGAACAATAATTGAAAGCATTCCTATTCTACTGAACCTACAAGTTATCAGTAGCAAAAATAATCTTACGCTGTCTTAAATATCAGAGTAGAGTTTGTATCAAAGTAAATGCTAGTTTTGTTCAAATTATTAAAATTATACCAATAATCACCTGAAAACAGCCGATATGAAAGTTGTCAGTGTCGCTGTTGTCTTCAATGATGAGTCAAAGGGGAAATATTGATTTATTAATCAATATTTAAATATTATCCTATCAAAGTAAATCAAATTTTTCATTAGCAAGTTTTCTAATTTTTTTACACTTTAACAACACTCTTTTTATTTACATTCCACGAAAACATGTTTTCTAAATGAGTAGTGTCACTAATCAATTAATATTCTACCAATAATATAGTCGTACACAAAAATCCCTCTTATATTTTTTCTCCATTTCTGCCGTACTTGATTACGGTACTAATTACAGGACATTGCACTACACAGCAAACGGTGGGAGTGGGAAAAGTGGGAATCGGAAGAGATGTTAGATATTACGCGTAAAATCTTATGATGAAAAATACGACGAACAAGGGAAGGATATAGACATTTTTATTATTAAATATGTACAGAAACAAAACAGATATTATTATTACTTACCCAGATATCACTCACGTTCACTTTACCACTATTTTTACGTGCGTGCTTCTGCATACATTACCATTTACACATTGTAGTGTGGTAGTTTAGTTCACATTTTACATATACCGAGAGAATGGGGTCTATAAGGGGATAGGAAATGGGGGAGACCGACATACCTAATGTAATCTCTGTGTTTTTTTACTTCACAAACTATGCATGCTATA